>JARQOD010004392.1:0-55267 GCA_033576555.1 Oophaga sylvatica
GATGAGGAGGGGAGTCAATGGAGGAGGAAGACATCGCTCCAAGGGAGGTACACAACGCTCTAGTCATATGT
The DNA here is from genome assembly GCA_033576555.1 of Oophaga sylvatica. Lineage (NCBI taxonomy): Eukaryota > Metazoa > Chordata > Amphibia > Anura > Dendrobatidae > Oophaga > Oophaga sylvatica. The sequence continues at coordinate 72 of JARQOD010004392.1, forward strand.
AGGCGAGGGTGGGGATTCAGAAGCAGGCAGAGATAACGCCTCTTGCAGAGGACAGCGTTTCTTTGCCAGTTGGGAGTCTGCAGCACATGTTGATTTCATGCTGCAGTGCCTAAAAACGACCGCCGCATCGCCCACTTTAAACGACGTCTGATTATTGGGTGTACACCCTCCTAGACCCTCGCTATCCGGGACAACTCAAAAGCCTCATCACACCGTTGAACCGGGAGCGTAAAATGCGGGAGTACCAAGACACACTGGTGCAATCCCTAATGTTCTACCTTACGGGCCGAGAGCACTGCGCTGCTACTGCTTTACAAAGCAGCTCTGTGCGTCGAGGCAGTGTAAGAGCTCTGCAACAAGAGGGAGCACACGCATGCCTCTGCACAGGGAAAGACCAGTATGTTAAAAATGTGGCAAAGTTTTGTGGCAGCGCACAAATGTCTACCCATCCGGAGGGCTCCAGTCAGCGGGAGGCAACGAATCCGTCAGATGGTGACAGACTACTTGGCTTTGCCTCTCAGTGTACTCCCAGATGGCTCTTTCCCATTCAAGTTTTGGGTCTCTAAGCTGGATACATGGCCAGAGCTTAGCCAGTATGCATTGGAGGTGCTGGGCTTGCCCTGCTGCCAGTGTTATTATCGGAGCGCGTCTTTAGTGCTGCAGGGTGTACTAACAGACCGTCGCATGCGACTATCCTCCGATAATGTAGACCCGGCTTAACTTTTCTGAAAATGAACAAGGCATGGATCTCGGCAGAATTTGTCTGTCCGTTTTCAGATTAAATAACTGGTTCGCAACGTTATCCATGTCTCCTGTTATGTTCATCTTTCTACCACCTGAACTCTACTCCCTGGGCTCCAACACTGCCAGTTGCTGCTCAGAAGTGTCGTGTCCACAGAACAAAACACAAGCTCTACTGTTAGTGGGGTTCAGTAACGCCAGCTGTTCCCCTGCTGTTCAACGGCAAGAGTCTCCTTTTTCCGACACATGGACAGAAAAAACACATGACCAACATGCTCCAAATAGGGAAGAGCCGTTACCCTGTTGTTATGCTGAAAACATGAAATTGTGAAGTTTTGCAGGCCTAGAAATGATAAATTTTTATGACAAATATGGACAAATAATAATTTGTAAATCACAGCGCATATCTGCACATGTCTATTAGAAATGGTAACAAAAAATAAAACATAGTCTACTCTTCACTTTTGAAATTTAATGCAAAAAAAGTACATTTCGGGACTTATGAATTAATGCTTTTTAAGGAACTTTATCTGTACCTGAAAAGATAATGCAGTCAATGGATGTACGAATCATTAAATCCTCATCATCATCATCACGAGTTTTATTTATGACAGACATTATAAAATACACATACTGATCCAACTGTAACTTCAAACACCATATATGAAATGGCCAGCATGTAAACATGGTAATAATGTCCAATAATAAATTATTACATCTAGAAAGTGCATCATGCATACTGACAATAGGTATTATACCTGCAAGTGCTGTTGAAACAACCACAAGAGATATAAATTAATACTGGTATATAGGTATCACAGTGCATAGTTACTCATGGACAATGTTGATGTAATACTGTATCTCAATTAAGTCAGCGTCAACCATTAGGCTTGTTGTCTTGTACATTGTTAAAGAGGGAACGTAATTTTTTTGTTTGTCATAGGTGGAGTATTACACATTAAATTATTACGCTGTATTTTTTTTTGCGTCCCTAGTGCGCAATAACGCAGCCTAACCTCACATTTGATAGTCAGCTAATTGCCACAACGCTACCCTACCCTACGCGTGACAGTAGGAAGGTAGTGTTGACGGATAAAGCTTTGCGCAACCAGACATTCTTTTACCCTCTTCAACACTCTACAAGCAAAAAATGCATGATTTCAGCCGCAGACTTTATTGACGTACAGTATAACATCGGCATTACCCATCAGAGGCTGTCCACTGTCTGATACAGACATAGAATATACCTTTGCTATCCGTAGCCTTTGTTTCACCTACACTTGCAGGCACACACTTAAATTGTGACAAACAATGCCTAATGTTTTTTTAATGGTTATTTTTTATTGTACATTATTGTGTCATCAATCACATTGATGAGTCCATGCTGGACATGTCATACATGCTATAGAAAGTTACGATTTATGAACTTAAATAATTGAAATGTCTGTGACTGTCACATAAAATTTGCGATGATGATGATGAGTGACTATTACAAAATCCTTGTCTTCACTATGTTATGGTTTAACATAGCGTTCCTTAAGCATTATTCATAAAAAAAAAATGTACTTTTATTCTTAAATTTACAACACTATATTTTGTTACCAATTTTTGGGTGTTGTGTTTGTTCCATTTCTTTTTGGCATGTGCATATATGCGTTTTATATTTGTATTTTCTTTATTTTTCCTTCTTGAAATTAGAAAACATGTGTATCTTTGTACCGTGTTAGCCAGTAGATAGAAAAAATAATTTAGACTTCAGAGTCAGCAGTGGTTGATACCTTTTAATGGATAACTGAAAAGATGGAAACAAATTGCAAGCTTTCAAGGCTACTCACGTCTCTTCATCAGGGAAAGACTAACTAAAAAAATTAAGCATCACATATTTCTATACACAACAGGACACAGGAATAGTGCAATAGGTAAGACAAGTAAGTGACGTGTATCAGAACTGTCATTATCTCACAGGGATGAACATAAATATTGGAACAGTTCCTAGATAAGGATAGAAAGTTTGATTGCCCTCTCATTGGCGTATTTTTTTTGGGTTTTCATGACCCTGGAAGGGCATAGACGCAGATTCCTTAATTGATATAGAATGACATAAATCCATGTGATCTATTCATTCCATCACTAACAGTGTCAAAGGTCATGATGAGCTTAATTCTGAAACCTTTGTACGTTTCTCATATTTGAAGTTATATTTTAATACCAGTAATTCCATATCCATGATGCTATGACCGGGCAAACAAAAGTCTTTTGCCACAGGTAAATTCATTAATTTATCTGTGATTGTGTGGCGCTGATAATTCATCCTTGTTCTCCTTTTTGTTGCCGGTCTCCCCTCACTTGTCCTCCCTCACTTGTCTTAGCTATTCCTGTGTCCTGTTGTGTGTAGAAATATGTGATTCTTCATTTTTGGCTTTACTCTTAGCCTGATGAAGACACCTGAGTAGTCTCGAAAGCTTTGAATTTGTTACCATATTTTCAGTTAGCCATTAAACGTTATCAACCACAGAGGACTGTCAAGTATAAATATTTTTCTATTCTTGTAATTGAAATTTATCATTTTATTGTTGTAGTAAAAGTTCATTTATTCTTGTTTGAAGTACATACATTTGCAATGGCCACGTAACAAGGCAATAACTCAATATTTTGTGCCTACACCCTCCTTGACCCTGGGCTTCAACAGCGCCAGTTGCTGCTCAGAAGTGTTAGATGCACAGATGAAAACAATCGCTGATGTGTTTGTGGGGTTCAGTAACGCCTGCTGTTCCCCTGCTGTGTGTCTGGCAAAAATTACTGCTGCTAACTACAACTTCAACTTCAAACGTCTCATACTAGGCCTCTGCCTACACCCTCCTTGACCCTGGGCTTCAACAGCGCTAGTTGCTGCTCAGAAGTGTTAGATGCACAGATGAAAACAATCGCTGATGTGTTTGTGGGTTCAGTAACGCCTGCTGTTCCCCTGCTGTGTGTCTGGCAAAAATTACTGCTGCTAACTACAACTTCAACTTCAAACGTCTCATACTAGGCCTCTGCCTACACCCTCCTTGACCCTGGGCTTCAACAGCGCTAGTTGCTGCTCAGAAGTGTTAGATGCACAGATGAAAACAATCGCTGATGTGTTTGTGGGGTTCAGTAACGCTGCTGTTCCCCTGCTGTGTGTCTGGCAAAAATTACTGCTGCTAACTACAACTTCAACTTCAAACGTCTCATACTAGGCCTCTGCCTACACCCTCCTTGACCCTGGGCTTCAACAGCGCCAGTTGCTGCTCAGAAGTGTTAGATGCACAGATGAAAACAATCGCTGATGTGTTTGTGGGGTTCAGTAACGCCTGCTGTTCCCCTGCTGTGTGTCCGGCAAAAATTACTGCTAGCTACCTAATCATGGTGAAAAAAACATGACATCTCAAAGTGTGTAGTGCTACACATAGATATGAGGCTACACCATGATTTCTAAGCTGTAAACATTTGAAACGTCAACTTTCAAACCATAAAATGATTTGTCTTTGTCACAAATCTGTAACAAAATAATTGTGACATATTATTACAGATATGCACATGTCGAAAACAAATGCAAACACAAAAGCCTACTTATGCTATAGGATACTGATGGTCAACCTTGTCACTCCATAGCTTAGACAAATCCAACTCACATCATGATGACTCAAATACTGCAATGTTGGAAGTGCATAATGTGGGTTGAACTTTGACAACTGCTGCAGTGCGAAGGTTATACTTCAGTGTTCTTGCCTTTGAAATAAAAGCATACAAGTAAATATAATATCCAATGTTGATTAAGGGACGTGATGTACACCTGTAATATTGTGCAAACAATGCATGTAGGAATAGTCCTCTTCAACATTACTTATATTTGTGTCATTTTAAAAAATACATATTTGATTAGAAAGTTAACAGCCCATATCATAAAGGTCCTTCATGTAAACATGATAATCGCTAACAAAAATCATGCATTACCTTGGTAAAGTCAATAGTGCATAGTCACAATAGCAAAATATATACCTGTAAGTGGTGCTGAAAGAACGACAACTGATAGAATAGGTGAATGATATCTATTTATCAGACTGAATAGCGACACCTGTACAATGTCGATATAATACTGTACCTTAACAAAACAGCTGTGTCACACCTCACACGCATTTTTCTTGTAGCTTGTTATGTAATAGGGCACATGCGTGTATGTTTCATCATAGGTGCATGTTTACTGAGTAAAGCAGTCATGACAACGCCTTTGTGTTGTCGGTACGCTTGCGATGATGAACGATGCGCACCGTGAATGTTAGTCTGCGTCATAAGACGCACAGACGCTCCAATACCCAACGCGTCACAGCAGGAAGCCAGTCTGTGCGTCCAAACAAAGGCGCAAGCATACATGCACGTACCCTTTTATAAAGCTATATAAAAAAAAGGATGTAGTAGTAACGCACACTTTATTGAGGTACAGTATTACATCGCCATTCACCATCTGTGGCTATGCAGTGTCATCTATATATACCTTATCTATCCGTTGTCATGCTTGCAAGTCCACAGTCAGGCATAAATAGCTGTTTTCACTATGCACTTTTTAAAGGTTTTTTTTGTTAATATAAATGATTGCCACATATTATCAGTATTACATGATGGAAATTTTAGATATTTTTAAAAACTTTTTAGTGATATTATTCAGCAAATGAAAATGGTGTACATACTGTTACTTATCCATCATTAATGGATTCTGATATGTACTTGTATGCTTTTATTTAAAACCGTATAGCAGATTATTTAACCGATTTTTATTGTGGTTTGCATTGCTTTTCAACATGTTAATGTATGCGTTTATGTTTGTCAATTATTAATTTACATATATTTTTTAAAGTAAAATCATCATCTTATGGTACTAAAGGTTATATTTCTCTTGTTTGGAGTATAGACATTTTTAATTGACACGTAACAAGGAAAATACTTGATCTAGTATTTAAACATCCTCCTTGACCCTGGGCTCCAACACCGCCAGTTGTTGCTTGGAAGTGCTGTTAGCACAGTCTACACTTGCTCCTGTGTTACTGGGGTTCAGTAATGTCAGCTGTTCCCCTGCTGTGTGAACGGCAAAAAGTCCTGCTGCCTCCACCATGTTCTCTTCTCATCCCTGGGTTACAACACCGCCAGTTGTTTCTCGGAAGTGCTGTTAGCACAGTCTACACTTGCTCCTGTGTTACTGGGGTTCAGTAATGTCAGCTGTTCCCCTGCTGTGTGAACGGCAAAAAGTCCTGCTGCCTCCACCCTGTTCTCTTCTCATCCCTGGGTTACAACACCGCCAGTTGTTTCTCGGAAGTGCTGTTAGCACAGTCTACACTTGCTCCTGTGTTACTGGGGTTCAGTAATGTCAGCTGTTCCCCTGCTGTGTGAACGGCAAAAAGTCCTGCTGCCTCCACCCTGTTCTCTTCTCATCCCTGGGTTACAACACCGCCAGTTGTTTCTCGGAAGTGCTGTTAGCACAGTCTACACTTGCTCCTGTGTTACTGGGGTTCAGTAATGTCAGCTGTTCCCCTGCTGTGTGAACGGCAAAAAGTCCTGCTGCCTCCACCCTGTTCTCTTCTCATCCCTGGGTTACAACACCGCCAGTTGTTTCTCGGAAGTGCTGTTAGCACAGTCTACACTTGCTCCTGTGTTACTGGGGTTCAGTAATGTCAGCTGTTCCCCTGCTGTGTGAACGGCAAACAGTCCTGCTGCCTCCACCATGTTCTCTTCTCATCCCTGTTCTCTTCTCATCCCTGGGTTACAACACCGCCAGTTGTTTCTCGGAAGTGCTGTTAGCACAGTCTACACTTGCTCCTGTGTTACTGGGGTTCAGTAATGTCAGCTGTTCCCCTGCTGTGTGAACGGCAAACAGTCCTGCTGCCTCCACCATGTTCTCTTCTCATCCCTGTTCTCTTCTCATCCCTGGGTTACAACACCGCCAGTTGTTTCTCGGAAGTGCTGTTAGCACAGTCTACACTTGCTCCTGTGTTACTGGGGTTCAGTAATGTCAGCTGTTCCCCTGCTGTGTGAACGGCAAAAAGTCCTGCTGCCTCAACTTTAATTTCCATGGGTACCTTCTGCTACCCATCCGGGTTCCAGTACCGTCAGCTGGTTCTCCGCAGTACCTTTGGCCTAGGTGCCTCCATGTCGGTATCCGAGTTCCAGCAACGTCTGCTGGTCCTTGGTAGTGCTTTGGAGCACAGGTACCTCCTGCTTAGTAACCCTGTCCCAGTAACGTCAGCTGGTCCTCGGTTGTGCCATTGGCTCTTTTCCTTCTGCTGACACTCCGGGTTCCAGCACAGTCAGCTGGTCCTCGTTACTTTCATTGGCTCTTGTACCTTCTGCTACCCATCCGGGTTCCAGTACCGTCAGCTGGTTCTCCGCAGTGCCTTTGGCCTAGGTGCCTCCATGTCGGTATCCGAGTTCCAGCAACGTCTGCTGGTCCTTGGTAGTGCTTTGGAGCACAGGTACCTCCTGCTTAGTAACCCTGTCCCAGTAACGTCAGCTGGTCCTCGGTTGTGCCATTGGCTCTTTTCCTTCTGCTGACCCTCCGGGTTCCAGCACAGTCAGCTGGTCCTCGTTACTTCCATTGGCTTTTGTACCATCACCAACAGGACAAAGAAGGTTAAGACAAACTACAAGATACAGAACAAGAGACAGAAGAACAATAAGCAGAAGATCAAAAAGCAGAAGAACATTAAGTATAAGACCAAAATGAAGAGCAAAATATATGCTCTAAATTCTAAGCAGAAGAAGACTAAGCAGTGTATGGGGGTGAGTCCGTTCCTCCTCGTGGTGCCCCTGGAAAATGCCTGATGCTGCTGCAGGCTAAACTGAACGCGGACAAATACTGTTGTAATTAAAATCTTTCGTGACAGCAAGAACGGAAGGATGAAAATTCAGAGTTTTACAGATTACAAGTACAGGAATGTCTGTCACAAATAAGAATATGATGAAAAGGATGAATAGGAAGAAGATGAAGAAGTAGAATATGAAGAATAATAACTGTTTAATAAGAACAATATAAGTAATGTTAACAAAAAGATGAATAGCAAGAAGTTTTAGAAGATTAAGAAGGTGAAGATGAAGAATAATTTGATGAGAAAGATGATGCTGCTGAAAATTATGAAGGAGAAAGTGTGTGAAAAGTTAAAAAGGTGAAGACCATGGAAGTTGTGAAACAGACATATTTGACAAAATAGAAAAAAGGTTAACAACATTGTCAATTTGTTCGTCAATCCGAACGTATTTCCTAAAAATAAAAAATTAATGCTATTCCATTAGATTGGGTCAAACATCTATGCCTTTAATGTCTCCTCAACCTCCCCCAATACATTCTACATTACTCTTTCTTGTTTTCCTTCATGTACAATTAACCAACAAGGCAAGAATGGGTTTTTTTTAATTTCGATATTTTGTTCCCATAGACTTACATGGGACTTCCGGTATCGGTATCGGGTATCGCCGATATTTTAGTGATATCGGCGATACCATTCCGATTCCGATACTTTAGGATATCGGAAAGTATCGCTCAACTCTACTGGGGACACACAGCCTTAAAGTGTCCTGGCTGATTGCAATTATGACAACGTCTGGGTTCTGTTCCTGGCCTGGAGAGGGCAGCCGGGGGTACACTCCTTGCACTCTGGGGGCTGGATATGGGGCTGGGGCAGGATTGGGCTTACCCCCTCTCCAGGTGCTGCTGGCAGGCTTCTTTGGCTCCGGCGCCCTGTTGTTGGCATACTTGTCTGCCAGGGCGGCTGTAGCAGAAGCCCCCTTTGGTTTCCGGTCACGGAGGAACTGCTGGAGGTCCTCTGGGCAGTTCCACAAGAATTGCTCCATGACAAACAGTTCCTGGACCTCCTGGCGGGTAGTGAGCTCTAGACCCGAGGTCCAGTGCTCCGCAGCTCTCAGCAGGGTCCGCATGTGGTCGGTCCAGGTGTCCTTTGAACCCCGCTGCAGGCTCCTGAACTTCCTGCGGTACGACTCCGGGGTGAGGTTGTAGTGCTGGATCAGGGCCCGCTTGATGCTGTTGTAGTCCTGCTCCTCCCCGGCAGGTAAGTCCCCCAAAACTTCCAGGGACTTACCCCTCAAACGGGGGGTCAGGTACCTTGCCCACTGATCCAGGGCCAGATGATGTTGAAGGCAGGTCCTCTCAAAAACAAGCAGAAAGGAATCCAGGTCTCCATCCTTTTCAAGTAAGGGAAAGTCCTCCGCCCAGACCTTGGAAGCCCTTGTCTCCGGTGGGCCTGGTGCATCCAGTGGGGGCCCGTGCTGAGCCATCTCCAGTCGGTGCCGGTGCTCCGCAGATTCACGGCGTTCTGTAGCCTGCAACAACGTTCTGTATGCTCACGCTCTGCCGCTGCTTGCTCCCGCTCCGCAGCTTCACGACGTTCTGCTTGCTCACGCTCTGCTGCTTTCTCTGCCGCCACCAGGAGTCTGTCATAGGCGGTGTCATTACCAGCCTCGAGCTGTGCCATAGCCGCTTGGAAGAGGGCCTCCGATCTGGACAGGCTGGGACGGGCATGGGGTGGACAGTCCACCGTGAGACTGAGCACGGGGGTCGGGCTCCTTGGGGAGCCCTGGCTGAGCTCCCCCTCATCGGTATCGAACCCCTCATAGGCCACAGCATTGGCCTCCCCCTTTGCCCTACTCCTGGTGCCTTCCGCCATCTTGGGAACCTTTGGTTACTGAAACAGCTGCAACCCCGACCTTGCACACAACTTATTATATTTACACTGTGACCGTCTAGTGCTGGGCTGACCTTAAGACCCCAGCAGTGAAAGTACCGCTGGTAGTCTCTAGTGTCTGGGAGTAGGGGTCCCACGCACACTATTACTCTGATCCCACCGCTGCCACCAATTGTGAGGAACTAAGCCGACCGCCACACGGTAGCCCGGGTATCACAGCTTCTGATCCCACCGCTGCCACCAATTGTGAGGAACTACCCCTTTCCTCCCACGTCACCAATGGGACGTAACTCCACAGGTACAGCTCTCCGGCGCCCCCTTTGTCTCTCAGGTCAGTAAGGGAACTGCACCTAGAGCAAATGGCCGCCGGGGAGGGTGCCCTGTTACCCACTGGGTATTCTAAGATTCGTAATCAGAGTAAAAGCATCAGCCCAAGATTAATTTTATGGTTTAATTGCCTTAAGGGCGCACTAGATAATTACAGAAATATACAGTAAAGCTATACAACGTAATTACAATGGATTTGCAGTCAGAGTAAAATACAACGATAATGATACAAGGCTTAGAGGTATTAGCTAGAGATCAATATTACCGGGTTGTATGGTCATGGGGAGGCAGGGAGCTTTGCCGTCCCCAGGTAACAGTCTTCAATTGCTGGACAGTCCCCAAAGCATGTGCTGCTGCTCCCTTCGCAAGGCAAATCAAATCTGTCCCTTGTGCTTCTTGCTGCTGTGAGAAAATGGAATGAGAGCAGCCTGTTCATGGCTACAGTTCTTAAACCTGCTAGGCCCCTCCCCTTTGCTTTGAAGCACGCATATTAACTGGCCTGCAATTCATATGGAGCAGGAAACACTGGCCTGAGTCCGAGCCATTCAACATACCAATGACCATCCCATTCAGACACTGGCCTAAACCAATTAGCATACTAAAGCCCTTTTGATTCATAGTGGACATCAAAACCGGTCGTACTGGATATGTGTAGTTAGCAGTCTGTGGCTCTGTGAACCGACAAAATGGAGGCTGGTATAGGCCCTATCTAAGATGGTGGCGGCCCCGACCTCACAGTTTCTTTTAAAAATGTGCTGGAGAAGGACGGAAGGGGCCCAGCATGGAGGACATTATACCAGATGAGGAAATTATTGTAGGATTGAGGACATTATACTAGAAAAGGGATATTATACCAAGATAGGGACATTATACAAGGATGGGGACATTATACTAGAATATTATTATTATACATTTTTATAGCGCCATTTATTCCATGGGGCTTTACATGTGAAAAAGGGCAAATTTAGACAAGTACAATAAACATGAGCAATACAAGGCACACACAAGTTCAGAAGGAGAGAGGACCCTGCCCGCAAGGGCTCACAGTCTACAGGGACAGTATACTAGAATTGGGACATTATACCAAGATGGTGGACATTATATCAGGATGGGGGACAATATATCAGGAAGGGGGACAATATGCCAGGAAGGGGGACAATATACCAGAATGGGGGACATTATACCATAATAGGGACATTATACCAAAACAGTGACAGTATACCAAGGTGGGGGACAGTATACCAGAAGGGGAGGTCATTATTCCAGGAAGGGAATATTATACCAGAATTGGGGACAGTAAAAAACAAAAAAACTGACCATGACCGCCATATAGTGTGAACAGGTGCAAGCTGCACAACAAACAAAAAAAGAACACAGTTTTTTGCAGTTTACGATAGGAGGTTGTGACTGCCTCTCTTTCTAACTCTGAACTCCTCCCATCAGCCCACGGGTGCTTTTAATTAGTGTTGGTTCCTACCTGCCCATGTAAATTGTAGGCTTATAGCCCGAGAGAGCATGCTTGATAAGTATTAGGTTAGGTACAGTAAGGCAGAGGCTTCCTCGTCCATGCTGTAATTAGACAGTGACTGAAAAAAAGGAGGACATCATACCAGAATGAGGGCATTATACCAGGAGGGAGGATATTATACCAGGAAGGGGCCCAGGACAGGGGAGATTATTACAAGAAGGAGCCAGGATGTGAGACATTATTACATAGGGGACAAAAACGTATGTCTTTATAGGATCTATGTTACACGCGGTCCCAGTGCTGGCTCTGCACTCCGTTCTGCTCACTCACCTGTTCCTCTAGCTGTCCCTCTGCAGCAGTCTGCGCACGGGCTGGGGTCTCCTGTCCCATCTGCTCCTCGGCATCCTGTGTCCTCCTCCACTTCCTGGCACGCTGCTGGCAGGCCTCCAGATAGTCTGCTTAGGACGCGAGGCCGCGCCCACCGTCTCTCTTAAAGGGCAGCGTGCATTTTTTGAAATAGCTAATTAACCAATGGCTGCGCACTCAGTACTATATCTGGTCACTCCACCATTAGGGGAGTGCCGGAGCAACGTGTTCTATCATTGCTACATCCGGTTCTGTTCCTGATTTGTCTGCGCTGCATCTGCAGTCTCTGTGCTTCGCTGATACTGTTTGTCTCCTCAGATCATTGCTAACCCGTATCTGGCTAACCTGGACAATCTCGGCTATTACTGGCGCAAGTGTCATCCCGTTCCGCCATCAGCCATCCGTACCCGTGGACCGTGACAAGGTCACTGGAGCCAGCCTACTACCATCCGTTCTGGACCAGGACCTTACCCTTCTCCGTCAAGAACCCTCCACGGACTCTGTAAATACCTGTTACCCTTTTGGTCCCTCTGGGACAGCTGCCACGTGTCCGGGGTCTAACTGGAGGTAGCACCTGTGTCCTCCGGGTATTCCATTCTGGTCCTGTTCGAGGGGCCTTACTACGGGTACCCGGGGCTCACTAGTTACGCCCCTTCGGAGCCCCCTGGACCGCGGTCTCGAGGTTCCACATTAAAAAATAAAAACGAATGTGAACTTCACCACCTCTGCCTCCGCTTCCATTCGTTACAGATTGCTCCGGCCATGGAACCCGCTGGATCCCAGAGATTTCCGACCACGGATCTGTGCCAGGAGGTGACCCGTTTGGGAGTTCAACAGGACAAAATCACGACTTATCTACGCAGCTTGTCTACCCGCATGGATTCCTTAGGGTCCTCATCTGCACCTGACTCTTCTATCAATAATCAGGTACCAGTTTCCATGGCAAGTCAAGGTCCCCGTCTGGCGGCTCCTACCCGTTTCCAGGGTGACCCTACTCTGTGTCGGGGTTTCCTCAATCAGTGCACTCTACACTTCGAAATCTTGGGGCATATGTTTGCTTCTGACCGAGCCAAGGTGGGCTTCATCATGTCACACCTGGGAGGAGAGGCCCTCGCCTGGCTAAACCCGCTATGGGAGAGAGGGGATCCGCTGGTTAACGATCTTCAATCTTTCCTAGAGGCTTTTCGCAGGACTTTCGATGAACCTGGTCGCACCACTTCGACTGCCTCAGCTCTGCTCCGCCTGCGCCAAGGTACTCTCACGGTAGCTCAGTATGCTGTTAAATTCTGCACCCTCTCGTCTGAATTATCGTGGAACAATGAGGCCCTGGTTGCTAACTTCTGGGAAGGCCTATCCGGAAGAATCAAGGATGAGCTGGCGGGACGGGACAGACCTACCCTCTTGGAAGAGCTAATATCCTTGGCAACCCGAATTGACCTGCGTTTTCAGGAGCGCTCCATGGAGATCAAGCGGGACAAAAAGTCCTATCACCTGGACTCTAGTTTGTACAAAACAGGTACTTCGCCCTCCGCCTCCGAGGCCATGGAGGTGGACCATGTAAGTTTGGCCACCCGCCGCCGGGAGGCACGTCGCAAGGAGGGAAGTTGTTACTACTGCGGTAGTTCTGAACATTTGATCCATTTCTGTCCTAAAAAGTCGGGAAACTCCAGTGCCTAGGTCCAGTAGGAGGGGCCAACCTAGGTAGAGAACAGTCCTCTCCCTCTTTACACATCTCAGTCTCCGTGTCCTATGGAGCAATAAAATTCTCCGAACATTGTCTACTGGATTCTGGAGCTGCAGGGAACTTCATCCAGCAGGCGGTTGTGGATCATTACCGCTTACCAGTCCAGCGTCTTCCTGATCCGTTACAGGTGTCCGCCGTGGATGGCAAACCGCTGACCGAGCCCGTCCAGTTTCAAACCGAGTTGGTGGAACTCCGGGTAGGTCTAATGCATACTGAACGAATGCGATTTTATGTATATCCCGGTTTATCCCATCCCATGCTTTTAGGTTTACCTTGGCTCCAGATGCATGAACCAGTCCTTAATTGGAAAACTGGAGAAGTTCTGCGTTGGGGAGATACCTGCATGAATCGTTGCTTAACCCGGATTCAACCTGTTTCGCCTCCAGTCCAGCCTGATACCCTGCCAGGGTTGCCTTCCGTCTATTGGTCCTTCTCTGACGTCTTTGGGAAAAAGGAGGCTGAGAGACTACCTCCACACAGGTCGTATGACTGTCAGATAGAGCTTCTTCCTGGAGCATCTCCTCCTCGCGGGAGAGTTTATCCCCTTTCACAGGCAGAGACTCAGGCCATGTCTGACTACATCCAAGAGAATCTGGCTAGAGGATTTATCCGAAAGTCATCGTCACCGGCAGGAGCTGGATTCTTCTTTGTGAAGAAAAAGGATGGATCCTTGCGGCCCTGCATTGACTATCGGGGTCTAAATCAAATCACGGTAAAAAAACAGGTATCCATTACCTCTTATTTCAGAGCTGTTTGATCGTCTCCGAGGGGCCAAGATCTTCACCAAATTGGACCTCAGAGGGGCCTACAACCTGATCCGAGTCAGAGAGGGGGACGAATGGAAAACAGCCTTCAACACCCGTGACGGCCACTATGAATACCTGGTAATGCCATTCGGCCTAAGCAATGCACCTGCGGTTTTTCAGGAATTTGTTAATGACATTTTTAGGGACTTGCTCTATACTTGTGTCGAGGTTTACCTGGACGATATTTTGATTTTTTCTGCTGACTTGACGTCACACCGGAGGCAAGTACGCCTGGTCTTACAAAGACTGAGAGAGAACAGGCTTATGCCAAATATGAGAAATGCCTCTTTGAGCAGTCTTCTTTGCCTTTCCTTGCGTACATTGTATCTTCCACAGGTTAAAGATGGATCCGGAGAAGTTGTCTGCAGTTCTCAACTGGCCTCGTCCGTCTGGGCTAAAAGCCATACAAAGGTTCCTCGGGTTCGCCAATTACTATCGGCAATTTATTCCACACTTTTCCACCCGAGTGGCTCCAATCACAGCCTTAACCCGGAAAGGTGTAAACTCTAAGGAATGGTCCTCCGAGGCAGAAGAGGCCTTTGTTTCTCTCAAAAAAGCCTTCGCTTCCGCACCCGTTCTCCATCGTCCTAATTCAAGTGAGCAATTTTTTCTTGAAGTTGACGCTTCTTCCATAGGTGCAGGAGCAGTTCTGACCCAGAAGTCGTCTACCGGGCGGATGATCTTGTGTGGTTTTTTTTCCAAGGTTTTTTCTCCTGCAGAAAGGAACTACTCTGTCGGTGATCGCGAACTGTTGGCCATCAAATTGGCTCTGCAAGAATGGAGACATCTTCTTGAAGGAGCTCATCACCAGGTAATCATATTCACCGACCATAAAAACCTTGCCTATCTCCAATCTGCTTTAAGACTGAATCCCCGTCAGGCCCGTTGGGCATTATTTTTTGCCCGTTTCAATTTTGTACTTCATTTCCGTCCAGCTGACAAGAACATCAAGGCAGACGCACTCTCTAGAGCCTTCTTGCCTCCTGAACTGGAGGAGGAACCTCAGCACATTATTGAACCTTCTAAGTTAGTCTCTGTTGCCTCCACTGATCTGGCCCGGCTTCCTCCTGGGAAGACTTTCGTGTCCGCCTCTGATCGTAGTCGTGTTCTGCGCTGGGGTCATTCTTCTAAGTTGGCTGGCCATGCTGGTCAGAGAAAGACGCAGCAACTCATCTCCCATTATTACTGGTGGCCTACCATGGGCAAGGATATCCAGGAGTTCGTCGCAGCCTGTCCTTCATGTGCCCGTAACAAAACTGTTAAACATCTACCAGCCGGCAGGCTTCTGCCTCTTCCGATTCCGTCCGCTTCCCTGGCAGCACATCGCGATGGATTTCATCACGGATCTTCCCATTTCTTCTGGCTGCTCAGTGGTATGGGTTGTGGTGGACCGCTTCTCTAAAATGGCCCACTTCGTTCCGCTATCTGGCCTCCAGTCTGCTCCAGAACTGGCCACTCACTTCATTCAGCACATCTTCCGTCTACATGGATTTCCTCTCCACATCGTGTCCGACAGGGGCGTCCAGTTCACCTCTAAGTTCTGGAGAGGACTCTGTAAAATGGTAAAAATTTAACTAGATTTTTCTTCTGCATGTCATCCCCAGTCTAATGGGCAAGTGGAGAGGATCAATCAAATCCTGGCTGGATACCTGCGTCACTTCGTCAACGCTCATCATAATGACTGGGTAGAATTACTGCCCTGGGCGGAATTCTCCTACAACAACCAAGTAAGTGTATCTTCTGGAAAGTCTCCCTTTCAGATTGTGTTTGGACTGCAACCCGGAATTCCTCTTCCTGTCTCGGGATTGTCTGATGTTCCGGCAGTCGATACCTTGTCTAAGAATTTCTCGGACATTTGGAGAGAGACCTGGTCGGCTTTGGAGAAAGCTTCTCAACGTATGAAAACGCATGCGGATAAAAGACGTTTGGAGGCTCCCATCTTTCGTCCAGGAGACAAGGTATGGCTCTCCTCCAAGTACATCCATCTGAAGTTACCATCGTACAAATTGGGTCCCCGTTTCATTGGTCCCTTTGAAGTCTTGAGACAAATCAACCCGGTCTCTTATAAACTGAAATTGCCTAATTCTCTACGAGTACCTAACTCCTTTCATGTTTCCCTCCTCAAACCAGTAGTGTTGAGCTCCTTCTTTAAGGACCCGGGTACCACTCCTGATCCGGTCTCTGAGGATGATGTTTTTGAGGTAAAACATATCTTGACCTCTAAGAGAGTAAGAGGTAGGATCTATTACCTGGTGGACTGGAAAGGTTTTGGTCCTGAGGAGAGATCTTGGGAGCCTAAAGAGAACATCCAGGCTCCTCTTCTTCTTAAAAGATTTCACGCAGGCTTGAAAAAGAGGGGGAGTAAAGAGGGGGATACTGTTACACGCGGTCCCAGCGCTGGCTCTGCACTCCATTCTGCTCACTCACCTGTTCCTCTAGCTGTCCCTCTGCAGCAGTCTGCGCACGGGCTGGGGTCTCCTATCCCATCTGCTCCTCGGCGTCCTGTGTCCTCCTCCACTTCCTGGCACGCTGCTGGCAGGCCTCCAGATAGTCTGCTTAGGACGCGAGGCCGCGCCCTCCGTCTCTCTTAAAGGGGCAGCGTGCATTTTTTTAAATAGCTAATTAACCAATGGCTGCGCACTCAGTACTATATCTGGTCACTCCACCATTAGGGGAGTGCCGGAGCAACGTGTTCTATCATTGCTACATCCGGTTCTGTTCCTGATCTGTCTGCGCTGCGTCTGCAGTCTCTGTGCTTCGCTGATACTGTTTGTCTCCTCAGATCATTGCTAACCGTATCTGGCTAACCTGGACAATCTCGGCTATTACTGGCGCAAGTGTCATCCCGTTCCGCCATCAGCCATCCGTACCCGTGGACCGTGACAAGGTCACTGGAGCCAGCCTACTACCATCCGTTCTGGACCAGGACCTTACCCTTCTCCGTCAAGAACCCTCCACGGACTCTGTAAATACCTGTTACCCTTTTGGTCCCTCTGGGACAGCTGCCACGTGTCCGGGGTCTAACTGGAGGTAGCACCTGTGTCCTCCGGGTATTCCATTCTGGTCCTGTTCGAGGGGCCTTACTATGGGTACCCGGGGCTCACTAGTTACGCCCCTTCGGAGCCCCCTGGACCGCGGTCTCGAGGTTCCACATTAAAAAATAAAAACGAATGTGAACTTCACCACCTCTGCCTCCGCTTCCATTCGTTACAATCTAGAAGGCTACAGGGGCCCATACATGTGACCAACATGCAGGTGGTGGCCAGGTCTAAATTTTGCACCTTGGCCTATCGGACTTTAGCCATGAAACTGAGTGAAGAATATATCAGTTCTTGACAGTCCCATATGTCAGAAATAATATCAGGTGACTTAACCACTTTGCAATATATCTGAAAGATTGAAATACTCTTCAGAAATCCTATTTTTCCATTGAATAATTCCACATCTGTATTTCTGACAGATGAAGCGCGAGGAGACGGAGGCAAACATTGGCTGAAGTTAAATGGCAACTTTTCAAACATTTTAAGTTTTCGCCAACTCCAGCTATCTGGAATAGGCTTTGTAATACTTTCCCATTCATATTTTGTGACATTAATAGTTACAATTTTAGCATTCCTGGGAAAATTATTACTTTGGAAATGTAGTAAGAGGGAGAGGCTAAGTGAGAGGTTTTGTTTCTAGTTTTCTTGGGGTTAATTACTTTTTTTCTTTATTACAGTCAAAGTTCATTTTTTTTCTGATACTGATCTCACTATATAGGAAAGTTTCTTATATTCACCTGTACTATTGGTTGATGCCAGGTTTGTTTAAGGCACACTGACCATTTAGCCATTTGGATTCTGCAGCTTTTATGTATTAAAGTAAAAAGCAGAATCTACTTATAGTCCTTCTTTTGCTGTCACCGGGTTTTTGACACCTTATCTGAGAGCAGCATAGTGTAGCGACAGAGACCCTGAATCCAAAGATGTCTCACATACTGAGCTAATTGCTACAGAAATTATGAAATCACTGTTTTATCAGCAGGAGATTATCACTAGAGAAGTAGTAAACCCGCTGTAGTCCAACCCCACCCCCACCACTGATTGGCTGCCTTCAGCCTATGCAGGTTGCACACAGAAAGATGCCAATCAGTGGTGTGGGCGGGGTGATACAGGGCTCAGCATTCAGACACCTGGTATATCTGCAGCTGATAAAACAATGATTTTATCAAAACTACAGAAAGCATTAATGTAAGTGATACATCACTAAAATCAGGGTGTCTGCCTCTCCATCATGGTGCTCTCAGCTAGGGTAGCAAAAGCCTGGTGGCAGATTCCCTTTAAGGGTATGTTAACACTTGTCAAAGCATTCACTGCAGAAAACAGATGTGGCAGTACATCTGCATGGAAATTAGACCAATTGTTATTTAATAGATGTAATCCACAGCAAGCATTAAATATGCATTGTAAAAACCCAAGCACCTTCATTATTCCGCCTACATTTTTTCCTTTCCTTTTGATGTGTTATAAAATACCCTATTCACAGGCATTGGATATGGAAAGTGAGCGGATTTGAATTGGACATATCTCAGTATCAGTCAATGTGAAGGCGCAGAAAGCATTAGGTTACATTTACATGGGTGCAAAGGCTACTGCAAAATTTGTGTCAAAACAATGGCAAAATCTACAATTCGGTTTTGCTACAAATTTCAATAGAAAAAATCAAAAGCATAAATAAAAAATGCAGAGGATTTGTTTGTCAATTTTTGGTAAAATCTTATCCACTTTGCTGGAACACTGCAGGACTCCACAACATATCTGCCTTATGTGAAGACTTAAGAGGGTTGTCCACTACTCAGACAACCCCTTCTGAATGTGAGTTGCCTGCCAGGGCCGTGGGGTACTCGGACCCGAGCCCGTTCATTTCTATGGGGGATGTCACAGCGGCCATGACTTGGTCTGTGGCCCTGGGCGCTCACCAAAAAGGGGAATATATTTACAAGGGATAATGTTTGTATAGTGATTTGTGACGCCACCTGTAGTATCTGATCAGGGTGACCAGCGCTGCTGTGCAGGTCCTCTGGAAGGGATGGTGTTGTGCAGGTAGATGGTGTATATTTTAGGAATGGTGCTGAGGAGTGTAGCAGGGAGATGTGCGACGCTGGAATAATCAGGGAGAGAGTCCAAGTGCAGTTTCAGGGTTTTTACTCACAGTCTATCTGCAGTACAGGTGCCCGCTTGGCACTGTGTCCTCCCGGCGAGTGGTCCAGCAACCCCCAGGTAGATTGGTCGCACTCCCCAAGACTCCCTTTCAGTGTGTTCCTTTCCTGGCCTTTTCTCTCTCTGTGCTTTACTACTCCTTTCTTCCTAGCACCTCACCATACAGTCCTTCAGATCAGAAGCTGCGGTCCTGTCGGGAAACAGATTAGTACTGTACGTCCTTGGTCCTAGATAGTTTCCTTCCAGGGGATGCTGCTGGTGGTGGTGGCAATGACCCATAAAGTGATCACCGCCGTCGGCTTACTAGCAGGGCCTGAGGCTTTCCCACTAGTCTAGGGGCCGTTCCCTGATGGCTTGGTCCTTCCTTCTTCAGGATGGGTGTTGTGAATCTGCTAGAAATGAATTCTGAGCAGAAGCTCCCTCTGGTGGTTACAAACAGTACTGAACTATTCAATGAAGATTGTGAAGATTGGCGATCAGGTGTTACTGACTGGTCTTATTTAAGGGAGGTTCCCTCCCATCAGGGTTGCCGGTGATCAATTGTTCTGGTCTCTACTTTTGTTCCTGGTTCTCTTTGAAGCTTGCTGTTTCATGCCTGCATCTTCTGCTAACAGATAAGACATTTTCTTCTTTTAGTTTTTTGTGCTTGCTTTTTGCATTTTGTCCTGCACTTCTGTGGGGGTCTGCCAAGTCCCCTCCGGGGGCTTGTGCTCCTCTCAGTTTAGTTCAGCCAGTTGTTTGTTCATTTGCCTTTTCCAGTTTTTTCTGTGGCTGCGGCTTAGTTTTGTTACACCAGAGAACTAATTTAGGTGGTAGAGGTCGTGTGATCTCAGGTGTTTTTGCAATTAGTGTGTTGGTATTTTTTTTAGGGTTTTTTGGGATTGCAGTAAGTGACCTTCCTATCCTTTTCTGTCTAGGAAGATTGGGCCCCAACGTTTGCTCATACTATTTTCTGTCTGTGTCTGTATATCCTCTTGTCTAACCGCCATTACATGTTTGGGGGCTTCCTATGTTCTTTGGGGATCTGCTCCGGGGCAGATAGTTTTCCTCTTTCTATCTTTAGGTGTAGTTAGCTTCACAGGCTGTGACGAGGCGTCTAGGACCAACGTAGGTACGCTCCACGGCTGCCTTTAGTTGTGGTGGTTAGTCAGGGTACTGCAATCCAATAGATTCCAACCTCTCTGGTGTATTGCCTTTTTTGCCTGCTCTCCTCAGCTACCAAATCATAACAGTATCACCGGCCTAAAACTGATAATTATATGGTACTCACAGAAGGGAAAAATAGTGTGAAAGAAAGAAGATTGTCAGAGATTTTTTTTTTTTTTTTTTCCCTCTGTATCTCTGGGTGCTGAGGAGGATTTTTTTTTTCTCTCAATGGAGTTTGCACAGTTGTCTGGCTGTGTGGATCAGCTTGCCACTGAGGTTCGGAGTATTGCTACCTATCTTGCAGGGTTGCCTGTTGTGGAACCTAGGATTCCCATGCCAGATTTGTTTTTAGGGGATCGAGCTAAATTTCTGAATTTCAAAAATAACTGTAAGTTGTTTTTTGCCTTAAAATCTAAGTCCTCAGGGAACGCAGCACAGCAGGTTCAAATTGTCATCTCTCTCCTGGGGACCCTGTTTTGAGTAATGTTGATGCATTTTTTCAGGCTCTGGGGTTATCGTACGATGAGCCTAATGTCACTGATCAAGCTGAAAAAGCCTTGTTGGCATTAAATCAGGGGCTTGAGGACGCTGAGTTATACTGTCAGAGATTCCGAAGGTGGGCAGTCCTGACCAAATGGAATGACGATGCTTTGGCAGCCCTTTTTCGGAAGAATGTAAAGGATGTTATGGTGGGATTCCCTGTCCCCTCTGGTCTCAGTGATTCTATGTCATTAGCGATTCAAATTGACAGACGTTTGCGTGAGCGTAGAGGTATGCGTGGAATGGTGTTGCCTTGTAAACCAGCTTCTGAACCCATGCAGTGTGATAGAGTGGCTTCTGGGGCACAGCGTCATGGGTTTCGAAAACGCAATGGGTTATGTTTCTACTGTGGTGATGCCTCTCATGCTATTTCAGTCTGCCCTAAGCGGGGAAGACGTTTTGCACGTTCAGTTGTCTTGGGTAGTGTTCAGACTAAATTTTTGTTGACTGTTACCCTGATTTGCTCCCTGTCCACATTTTATGCTCAGGCTTTTGTTGATTCGGGAGCAGCTATTAACCTGATGGATTTTGATTTTGCTAAACGTTGTGGGTTTCCCTTGATAACCCTATGGAAGTCTATTCCCCTACTGGGGATCGATTCTACCCCTTTAGCTGAGAATAAACCCCAGTTCTCTACTCAGGTGATAATGAGGGTTGAACCTGATCATCAGGAGAGTTGCAAATTTTTGGTGCTGTATAATCTGCATGACATTATTGTACTGGGTTTCCCTTGGTTACAGTCTCATAATCCTGTTTTGGATTGGAAATCTGTGTCTGTAACCAGTTGGGGCTGCCAATGTGTTAATGCCAACACTCCTGTTTTTTCTGCCTCCCCCCAGGCTCAGGATGTTCCTGACTTTTTGACTGATTTTTCTGATGTGTTTAGCGAAAGTAAATCTGCATCCTTGCCCCCCCATAGGAGCTATGACTGCGCTATTGAATTAGTGCCTGGTAGTAAATTCCCTAAAGGTCGCCTTTTTAACTTGTCTGTACCTGAACATGACGCTATGCGGTCTTATATCAAGGAGTCATGGAGAAGGGTCATATCAGACCATCCTCTTCACCCTTGGGTGCCGGTTTTTTCTTTGTGGCAAAAAGGATGGTTCATTAAGGCCGTGTATTGATTATCGTCTCTTGAACAATATCACTGTGAAATATCAATATCCGTTACCCTTGATTTCTGACCTGTTTTCCAGGGTGAAAAGTGCTACTTGGTTTAACAAGCTTGACCTCAGGGGGGCATATAACCTTATTCGCATTAAGCACGGGGATGAATGGAAGACGGCATTTAATACCCCAGAGGGGCATTTTGAGTACCTAGTGATGCCCTTTGGGCTCACTAATGCTCCTTCCGTCTTCCAGTCCTTCATGAATGACATTTTCAGGGATTTTGTGGATAAATTTCTGATTGTTTATTTGGATGATATCTTGATTTTTTCCAATGATTGGGACTCTCATGTGAAACATGTTCGGACTGTGTTCCAGATTTTGAGAGAGAATGTTCTGTATGTGAAGGGATCAAAGTGTCTTTTTGGCGTACAGAGGATCTCATTTCTGGGATTCATTTTGTCCCCATCTGTTATTGAAATGGACCCGGTCAAGGTTCAGGCCATCTGTGATTGGGTCCAACCTACTTCATTAAAGGCTCTTCAGAGATTCTTGGGTTTTGCCAATTTTTATCGTAAATTTATTGGTAATTTCTCTGTTATTGTTAAACCATTGACTGATTTGACCAAGAAGGGTTCTGATGTGGTGAATTGGCCTCCTGAGGCAGTTTCTGCATTTCAGGAACTTAAGCAGAGATTCACTTCTGCTCCTGTTCTACGGCAGCCTGATGTTTCTCTGCCATTTCAGGTGGAGGTTGATGCCTCTGAAATTGGGGCAGGTGCCGTTTTGTCCCAAAGAGATCCAGAGACCTCTAAAAGTAACCCTTGTGCCTTTTTCTCTCGAAAATTTTCTCCAACTGAACGTAATTATGACGTGGGTAATCGGGAGTTATTGGCCATGAAGTGGGCTTTTGAAGAGTGGAGACATTGGCTGGAGGGAGCCAAACATCAGGTGGTGGTCCTCACGAACCATAAGAATCTGGTTTATCTGGAATCAGCCAAGCGACTTAATCCTAGACAGGCCAGGTGGGCCTTGTTTTTCACACGTTTTAATTTTGTGGTTTCCTTTCTTCCTGGCACTAAGAATGTTAAAGCGGATGCCCTCTCGAGGAGTTTCCTTGCTGACTCTCCCGAGTTATCTGATCCTACTGTTATTTTGAAAGAGGGTGTAGTTCTTTCCGCCATCTTGCCCAATTTGAGACCAGCTCTGGAAGGGTGTCAGGAGGATAAACCCGAACTCTGCCCTATTGGGAAATTGTTTGTCCCAGACCGGTGGAAAAAGAGTGTGATGTCTGAGATTCATTGTTCTGCATTGGCCGGTCATCCCACAATTTTTGGTACCAGAGACTTGGTTAGTCGGTCCTTTTGGTGGCCTACTTTGTCTCGTGACGTCAGGGAATTTGTGCAGTCCTGCGGGACTTGCTCTCGCTCCAAGCCTTGCTCTCGCCCTAGTGGTTTGTTGATGCCATTGCCTGTGCCCAAGAGACCATGGACCCAGATCTCTATGGATTTCATTTCCGACCTCTCCTGTTTCTCAGAGAATGACCGTTATCTGGGTGATTTGTGATAGGTTTTCCAAAATGATACATCTTGTGCCATTACCTAAGTTGCCTTCCTCCTCCGAATTGGTGCCTTTGTTCCTTCAGCACGTGGTTCGGTTACACGGTATTCCTGAGAACATTGTGTCTGACAGAGGAGTCCAGTTTGTTTCCAGATTTTGGAGGACTTTTTGTTCTAAACTTGGTGTTCAATTGTCTTTCTCCTCAGCTTTTCATCCTCAGACCAATGGACAAACTGAGAGAACAAACCAGACATTGGAGACTTATCTGAGATGCTTTGTGTCTGCTGATCAGGATGACTGGGTCTCTTTTTTGCCTTTGGCTGAGTTTGCCCTTAATAATAGGGCTAGCTCTGCAACCTTGATGTCTCCATTTTTCTGCAATTTTGGGTTTCACCCTCGATTTTCTTCAGGACAGACAGAGGCTTCTGTCTGTCCAGGTGTTGACTCTGTTGTGGAGCGTATGCAGCAGATTTGGGACCAGGTAGTGGAGAGGTTGTCCCTCTCTCAGGAGAGGGCCCAGCGGTTTGCCAACCGGCATAGGACTGATGGTCCTCGGTTTGAAGTGGGGGACTTGGTCTGGTTGTCCTCAAGAAATATCCCTATGAGAGTTGCATCTCCTAAGTTTAAGCCTAGGTTCATTGGACCTTATAAGATCATGGAGATTCTTAATCCTGTTTCCTTTCGTTTACTTCTTCCAGGGACATTTAAGATCCATAACGTGTTCCACAAGTCCTTATTGAAGAGGTTTGTCGAGCCAGTGGTTCCTATGGCTGTGCCTCCTGACCCTGTTTTGGTTGAGGGCAATCTGGAGTATGTGGTTGAGAAAATATTGGATTCTCGTTTTTCTAGACGGAAACTCCAGTATTTGGTTAAGTGGAGAGGTTATGGTCAGGAGGACAATTCTTGGGTGTTTGCTTCGGACATCCATGCTAGAAGACTCATCCGTGCGTATCACAGAGCTCATCCTGACCGAGCTGGTTGCCCAAATGAGGGTTCGGTGACCCCTCCTCAAGGGGGGAGTACTGTTGTGAATGTGCTAGAAATGAATTCTGAGCACAAGCTCCCTCTGGTGGTTACAAACAGTACTGAACTATTCAATGAAGATTGTGAAGATTGGCGATCAGGTGTTACTGACTGGTCTTATTTAAGGGAGGTTCCCTCCCATCAGGGTTGCCGGTGATCAATTGTTCTGGTCTCTACTTTTGTTCCTGGTTCTCTTTGAAGCTTGCTGTTTCGTGCCTGCATCTTCTGCTAACAGATAAGACATTTTCTTCTTTTAATTTTTTGTGCTTGCTTTTTGCATTTTGTCCTGCACTTCTGTGGGGGTCTGCCAGGTCCCCTCTGGGGGCTTGTGCTCCTCTCAGTTTAGTTCAGCCAGTTGTTTGTTCATTTGCCTTTTCCAGTTTTTTCTGTGGCTGCGGCTTAGTTTTGTTACACCAGAGAACTAATTTAGGTGGTAGAGGTCGTGTGATCTCAGGTGTTTTTGCAATTAGTGTGTTGGTATTTTTTTAGGGTTTTTTTGGATTGCAGTAAGTGACCTTCCTATCCTTT
This sequence comes from Oophaga sylvatica, assembly GCA_033576555.1. Lineage (NCBI taxonomy): Eukaryota > Metazoa > Chordata > Amphibia > Anura > Dendrobatidae > Oophaga > Oophaga sylvatica. Next base: position 25,334 of record JARQOD010004392.1, read on the forward strand.
TCTGTCTAGGAAGATTGGGCCCCAACGTTTGCTCATACTATTTTCTGTCTGTGTCTGTATATCCTCTTGTCTAACCGCCATTACATGTTTGGGGGCTTCCTATGTTCTTTGGGGATCTGCTCCGGGGCAGATAGTTTTCCTCTTTCTATCTGTAGGTGTAGTTAGCTTCTCAGGCTGTGACGAGGCGTCTAGGACCAACGTAGGTACGCTCCACGGCTGCCTTTAGTTGTGGTGGTTAGTCAGGGTACTGCAATCCAATAGATTCCAACCTCTCTGGTGTATTCCCTATTTTGCCTGCTCTCCTCAGCTACCAAATCATAACAGATGGGGCCACGGATGGATAAACCAACGTCCGTGCTTTTGGGACCCTTTCTCACGCTCAAAAGCTCTTCACGACAGCTCTCCTACGAGAAACTGCTCGCTTCCACACCTCAGTGTGTTCTGCCCTCTAAGCTTCTCTTCTCCTACTCCTGCTGCCTAAGCTCCACCCACCCATATATACACCCTTTGCTAACCAGTCTGAGTCAGACCATCCTCCCGTAGGGTACGTCCGTATGCTCAGCTGGCATAGTGTGTTGGATGCGAGTGTTGGATGCAGTTGTGGAGTCTCTAGGGGTGCTCCCTCATTACCTGAGAGTCAGGTGTCACACCTCTGGGTGAGATGCAACACCTCTGTGGCGACTGAACCCTCAGGGGCACCACAAATGCTTATATTTACCCCCCAGTAAAATAATAACAATTATGCTCCTCTCCAGTGCCGGCACCATTTCAGCTATGTTTGTGGTGAAAAAAGGAGACCAAATTTTCTAATCCAGGATACACCTTTAAATGGTTTAAAAGGATTGCCCACTAGTTGGACAACCTCTACCGAATCCCTATGTGTGCCCCCATTAAAAAAAATAACACTTATACTCAAATTCAGCACCGATCCAGGGATGTCGGCACTGGTTCTCCCGGGGAATGCGTGACATTGTTATGTCACACAATTCTTTTGGCCAATCAGTGATGGTTTCACTCTCCCCTCCTATGGATTATTTTTTTTTACTGGGGACACACATAGGGATTCAGTAGAGGTTGTCCGACTAGTGAACAATCCTTTTAAATCCTTTAAAGGTGTATCCTGGAATAGAAAATTTTATCTCCTTTTTTTCAGCACAAACATAACTGCTCTTGTTTATGGGCTGTGCCTTGTAAATACTTTAATACCAGACACAGCCTGTGAAGATGAGTATCCATTTTTAAAAAAAAAAAGTTGAAGATCCATCCCTGCACTGATAATGGTGCTATCAAGGAACCATTGGCTAAGTGTAAGGGGTCTCTAGGGTCCCATGAGATTCTTGTTGGTAGACACCGGTGTACGTGAACGCTCCGCTTTTGGATCGTGAGTATATTTAGTTACCACTATTACATAATAATGAATGGCGCTTCTGTCACTTAATCATTATCAGTGAGTGAAATCTTCTCTGGGTGTCAGGGAAGGACGCTCAGTCAGCACAGCATCGATTTTAAGGACATCCCTGCTCCGCAAAATGTAATCTAGTAAAGCCTTCTGTGGCCCTTACATTTCCAGTATCTCATTCTTACATCCTTTCAGATAACTTACTGCCAATTAACCTTGGCCATAATCTCCTCCAGAGCTGGATTATCTGCTTATCCAATATGTTCACAAGAATTCATTTGCTGTTAGATTTCAAGTATAGCGAAAAACAAACAAAAAAAAAACAAGCAGCGCGGAACATCAGGATCGCTCCGTGCCGCAACCTCTCATCCACACGACAGATTACTTTCTCTGTAATTGTGTAATTCCACACCGGGCGTCACACTTGTCGGGTTATGACAGGCTGCCGATGGGAGACGCACCGTCACGAATAAAGACCTTTGTCACAGTCTGCTGTAGGCAAAAAATATTGTCTCTATTCAAGAAAAGTTATTTGTAGTCAGAACGTTCTAATGAAATGGATTGTGGATTGTGTGGAGTCCAGGCCACTGGAGAAATGGAGTAGGGGGCACGTTATTAACGGAGTAGGGGGCACGTTATTAATGGAGTAGGGGCACGTTATTAACGGAGTAGGGGCACGTTATTAATGGAGTAGGGGGCACGTTATTAATGGAGTAGGGGGCACGTTAGTAATGGAATAGGGGGCACGTTATTAATGGAGTAGGGTGCACGTTATTAATGGAGTAGGGTGCACGTTATTAATGGAGTAGGGGGCACGTTATTAACGGAGAAGGGGGCACGTTATTAATGGAGTAGGGTGCACGTTATTAATGGAGTAGGGGGCACGTTATTAACGGAGTAGGGGGCACGTTATTAATGGAGTAGGGGGCACATTATTAATGGAGTAGGGGGCACGTTAGTAATGGAATAGGGGGCACGTTATTAATGGAGTAGGGGGCACGTTATTAATGGAGTAGGGGGCACGTTATTAATGGAGTAGGGGGCACGTTATTAATGGAGTAGGGGGCACGTTAGTAATGGAATAGGGGGCACGTTATTAATGGAGTAGGGTGCACGTTATTAATGGAGTAGGGGGCACGTTAGTAATGGAATAGGGGGCACGTTATTAATGGAGTAGGGTGCATGTTATTAATGGAGTAGGGTGCACGTTATTAATGGAGTAGGGGGCACGTTAGTAATGGAATAGGGGGCACGTTATTAATGGAGTAGGGTGCATGTTATTAATGGAGTAGGGGGCACGTTATTAATGGAGTAGGGGGCACGTTAGTAATGGAATAGGGGGCACGTTATTAACGGAGTAAGGGGCATGTTATTAATGGAGTAGGGGGCACGTTATTAATGGAGTAGGGGGCACGTTAGTAATGGAATAGGGGGCACGTTATTAATGGAGTAGGGGGCACGTTATTAATGGAGTAGGGGCACGCTATTAATGGAGTAGGGGGCACGCTATTAATGGAGTGGGGGGCATGTTAGTAATGGAGTAGGGGGCACGTTATTAATGGAGTAGGGGCATGTTATTAATGGAGTAGGGGGCACATTAGTAATGGAGAAGGGGGCACGTTAGTAATGGAGTAGGGGGCACGTTATTAATGGAGTAGGTTGCACGTTATTAATGGAGTAGGGGGCACGTTAGTAATGGAATAGGGGCACGTTATTAATGGAGTAGGGGGCACGCTATTAATGGAGTAGGGGGCATGTGTCATGGGTGCATCGCAACGAAGATCGTCGCGATTGCACATTCTGACTTCTCACAGCTGAGCTTCTGTTTCTTTGTTTTTTGGTGATGTGAGAGTTAATTTTTCCTAGCTCTTTGCTAAGGCTAGGTGCAGCCTCGCCCGGCTGCTTTTGTTTATGTTCTAATTAGTTTCCTTTATATTTCTGCCAGTCTGGGTGTTAGACGCCGGTGAAAGCATTCATGTAGTTCAGCAGACTGGATCGGTTCTGAGAATATTTAAGCTAAGAGTTCATTAGGTGTTTTTACTCTTATAGCTTATAGTTAAATCTCTGAGACCTTAGGTGTTCCTACTGTGTGTGAGTGTTGTATGTAAGACTTTATTTACTTTATTCCTTCTCTTTCTTGTATGTCTTTCTGTTCATTATCCGTTACCTGTTCATTCCCTTTGGTGGTATTCAGGGTCCTTCTTAGGACTAGAATACAGTTGGCAGGGATTGATAGGAGACAGGGTTTACGCTGGTGGCCTGGACCTCTGTACCTTTAACAGTACCTCCAGGTTGAGGGATTAGTTAGGACCCCAGTTCAGGGTCAGCTTAGACCCCGGTCACCCTCTAGCCGGAGACAGCGTATAACGGATTCCGTTTTGACCCACTGGACATTCTATCAGGTAAATCCATGTTATAATATATCTATGCGCATGTTATATAGTATGTTGCCCTTTTGATATAGATTACTGACATCTCATATATATATCTGCTATACAGCGTGACATTTTCACCGGCCCAAACTAAAGATTCTCCCCAGCTGTCATGGATCCAGTAGCCCAGCTGGCCCGGCAGTTGCAGGGGTTGTCCATGGAATTTGCAGACATTAAGTCCAAGGTTTTGTCCCTCCCAGAGCAAGCCAGATCTGAACCTAAGGTTGCTCTCCCGGACAGGTTCACTGGTGGGCGGGACAAATTTTTTACTTTCCGGGAGGCATGTAAATTGTACTTTCGGCTTCGGCCTCGGTCATCTGGGAGTGAAGAGCAGAGGGTGGGAATTGTTATCTCGCTCTTACAAGGGGACCCTCAATCTTGGGCGTTCTCTATTCCTCCAGGCTCCCCAGATCTCCAGTCAGTGGATCGATTTTTTACTGCCCTGGGTCTGGTATATGATGATCCGGATCGAGTTTCCCTTGCTGAAACAAAGTTACGTAAAATACGGCAAGGAAATCGTCCAGCGGAGGAATATTCTTCTGAGTTCCGTAGATGGGCAACAGATACTCAGTGGAATGACCCAGCTCTTAGGAGCCAGTTTTGTCAAGGGTTGTCTGACAAATTAAAAGATGTGTTGGCTCAGTATGATTCTCCTCCATCACTGGAGGCTGCTATGGCCCTCGCTATTCGCATTGATAGACGACTTCGGGAAGACGCGAGGTAACTCCGCCCCCCATGATGACTCCACCTACTACTAAAGTCCCTTATACTGAGGTTCCCCTGGTCTGTTCTGAGGAACCCATGCAGTTGGGAGGGACATCATTTTGTAGGAGGGAATCGGCGGTGCGCCGCAAGACTAGAAGGTGTTTCTTTTGCGGGAGAGAGGGACATTTTGTTGGGGGTTGTCCATCCCGGACCTCTTTGACCCAAGGAGTTAACCTGGGAGTCTGTATTTCGTCCCCAAATCCCTCTCCGTTTATCGTGTCTGCGGAGGTGGTGATTGGTACTAGAACTGAGAGGATTTCTGTTTTTCTTGATAGTGGGTCCGGGGCTAATCTTGTGGACGCTCGGTTTGCCCAGGTGCATGGTATGCAACTGAGTGTATTGGCCAAACCGGTCCCTATACTCTCTATTGATTCTAGACCTCTTGGTCAAGGTAGCTTGGTTCAAGCTGTTCATAACATAGATCTTCGAGTAGGGGCAATACATAAAGAGCAATTGTCTTGTTATGTGTTGGAGGGTCTACCTACTCCTATTGTGTTGGGACTTCCTTGGTTGGCTAAACATAACCCAGTGATTGATTGGCAATCCAGAAAGATTAGCCAGTGGGGTGAATTTTGCAAGAATAACTGCATGAGCACGGTCATCGGTGCGGTTGTACCTAGGACTTTGCCTCCTTTTCTGGAGGACTTTGGGGAGATGTTCTCAGAGGAAGGGTGTAAAGAGTTACCTCCTCATCGCGCATATGACTGCTCAATAAAGTTGCTTCCTGATGCCTTATCTCGTACTTTCCCAGGGACCGGGAGGATGGATGATCCGGTTCCTATTCCTCAGGAGGGAGTTGTAGTGTCAGCTGTATGCTCTGAGCTTGAGGGGGAGGTATTGGGGGCTCAGGGGGACGCCCTGTGGGACTTCCAGGGAGACTGATAGTTCCAGATCAGTTAAGACTGAAGGTTACGGAGAACCGTTACAAACGGATGGCTGATAGGGGGAGAGTTTCTGGTCGAGATCTGAAGGTGAATGATCTGGTGTGGTTGTCTACCAGGAATATTAAACTTAAAGTTTCCTCCTGGAGGTTGGGTCCCAGATTCATCGGGCCGTACAGGATCAGTTCCATAATTAATCCTGTGGCATTTCGTCTGGACCTCCCTCCTACGTTTAAAATTCATAATGTGTTTCACAAGTCATTACTTAAAAAGTATGTGGCACCAGTCATACCGTCACCTCTACCTCCTTCAGTGGTGGTCAATGATAACGTGGACGGACCTTTCACACAACTCACCCGGACAGACCTGGTCATGAGGGTCCGGAGGCCCCTCGTAGAAGGGGGGTACTGTCATGGGTGCATCGCAACGAAGATCATCGCGATTGCACATTCTGACTTCTCACAGCTGAGCTTCTGTTTCTTTGTTTTTTGGTGATGTGAGAGTTAATTTTTCCTAGCTCTTTGCTAAGGCTAGGTGCAGCCTCGCCCGGCTGCTTTTGTTTATGTTCTAATTAGTTTCCTTTATATTTCTGCCAGTCTGGGTGTTAGACGCCGGTGAAAGCATTCATGTAGTTCAGCAGACTGGATCGGTTCTGAGAATATTTAAGCTAAGAGTTCATTAGGTGTTTTTACTCTTATAGCTTATAGTTAAATCTCTGAGACCTTAGGTGTTCCTACTGTGTGTGAGTGTTGTATGTAAGACTTTATTTACTTTATTCCTTCTCTTTCTTGTATGTCTTTCTGTTCATTATCCGTTACCTGTTCATTCCCTTTGGTGGTATTCAGGGTCCTTCTTAGGACTAGAATACAGTTGGCAGGGATTGATAGGAGACAGGGTTTACGCTGGTGGCCTGGACCTCTGTACCTTTAACAGTACCTCCAGGTTGAGGGATTAGTTAGGACCCCAGTTCAGGGTCAGCTTAGACCCGGTCACCCTCTAGCCGGAGACAGCGTATAACGGATTCCGTTTTGACCCACTGGACATTCTATCAGGTAAATCCATGTTATAATATATCTATGCGCATGTTATATAGTATGTTGCCCTTTTGATATAGATTACTGACATCTCATATATATATCTGCTATACAGCGTGACAGCATGTTAGTAATGGAGTAGGGGGCACGTTATTAATGGAGTAGGGGGCATGTTAGTAATGGAGTAGGGGGCATGTTAGTAATGGAGTAGGGGGCATGTTATTAATGGATTATACAAAAAAGTCCTTATAATTTACAAATAGGCACTTCTAATTCATATATCACCACAAAACGGGTCTATATTCTCATATAGCCCAAAAATACGAAGAGATCCTAGGTAACGTACAAAAAATACAAAGTTTATTGACACATATAAAATAATAACAAAAATTACAGACTAAAATAGATCTCCAATCAAAACACCCAATAAGGGGATACTACATGGAAACAGGCTATACTGCATAAACTATAGTACACACACTAACATTCCATATGTAGAACATAATAAACACATAATGAATATAGGAAACAAATCCTTAAGTCAAGGTCTTACCATGGAATGCCCTAATAGCGTGGTAACATGTGCAGTGCTGCAGCCAGAGATCTCCCCCTCACCCCGACGCGCGTTTCGCATTCCCGCTTCTTCCGTGTTTGGCCAGTACAGAGCCGGACTGAAAATCAGTCCTCATCTTTGCTGCTGACAGCCCACAGAGCAAAGCCCCCTCCCTCTCTCTCTGCAGCTCACTCCTCTCATCCCTCCCACCTCAGGAATGCCTTTGTCTCAAAACCCTGCAGAAAGGTCCCATACACATTATGAGAATTCATTCTTTTGATCATAACACGGTGTGAGCTTTCGTTAGAAACACGAAAATGACTGTTTTGAAACCTGCGTCGATCAGGCGTAGTTCCCGTGGTACTGGTGAACCCGTAACTCCAACAGAACCCGAGAAATGGAATTCTCGGATGCACCATGAACTATCTCACCAAAGTTTGGGCTCATTTGAACAGTTATTTCAAAGTAAGATCATTGTTAGGTCTGCCGTTATTCTGCTAGGTTCACAGGACGAGGTATGGACCTTATGATCTTTCAGAACTTCAAACTATAACTTGTAGCCCGGGGAGGTGGCCAGAAAACCATCCCCTTTTGTGAGGTCAGCAGCCCACATGTATAAGTCTTGCATTAAGCCCCCCTGGGTCATTCCAGGCTGTGATGACATGACTAACAGATCTGCAAATGAACTATGACGTGTGGCTCCTCCCCCAGCCTGTCTTGCCTGTACCTATATAAGTACCATGTAAGTGATCTTCACCTTTAATCCTCTTTTATTTCTAACTGCATTGTACATAACTGTATTGTCTCAGCTTGTTACCTTTTTTTAAAACTATAAGCACTACCTGCATTTTAGGAATAAACCTATAAAATTATTAGTTTGTTTCTCCTGCTCTATAAACGAATTTGCACGTGCCTGAAGTACTACGCTACTGTTTTGGGGTTGCTACGGACCCTCTTGATAAATTGTTCATTAAGTAAATCGTAGCTGGTGGCAGCTAAAAGAAGTGGTGTAAAGTGTTAACCTATTGGGTGGCGTTGGCAGTGACGGAGCGGGTTTTATAAGTGTATTGCCTGGCTGCGGCCCGGAGTAATTATAATTCCCTCACTGCAGCGTGCCCAATAGCCAGCACACATCCAAGTGGCCCGTCTGGCGACTAATTATCCTAGGTGCAGTTCCCTGACTGACCTGAGGGTAAGGGGGGCGCCAGAGAGCTGCAAGTTCCTAAGTGGAAGTGGGATAATTATAAATCCCTGCAGATTATTGGGTCGGACGGCAGCAGCCGTTGTGGGTGTGCGCGTTTTCGTCACATTTGCGGCACGGAGGGATCACACGCCATGATACCCCGGGCTACCGTGAGGCGGACCGTGTGCACGTTCATCACATTGGTGGCAGAGCGGTGGGATTATAGAGCATTAGTGATCTGGTTTGAGCAATCATTCCATTCACTAAAAAACTTGCACGGTTCTTCAGGGACCCTGCAACTAAAGTTTTGGAGAACAGACTCAGTGTTTATTAGTCCTGAGACAATTGTGTGTACTTGCGGTTACCCCTCCCTTCTCTTTGTTTTTTCTATCCTATCTTTTATTTGGCAATGGCGAGGATGGGAGAAGCGTGGTGTAAACTGCAGAAAAGGACACTCTTGCTGGAATATGCATTTCCCGAGGCCCTGACCCCATGGGCCAAACCAAAACTCAACTGATCCAGGTCCTGATGGCACAGGACCACGCTGAGAGCGAGGAGGGCGCAGGAGCAGAGGCCCAAACCCTGAATGCTTACACCCAGGGCGGGTTGGACCCTTACCTGCAGGCGGCCCTGGAGGAACTCCCCGCCGACGACCGTGATGGAGCCTGAAGCTGATCCAGCAAGCTCAAGAGAGAGCGCCCACAGAGCCAACGCGAGAGGCTGAAGAGCCGAGCGCCAGCCCAGCGAGAGGCGAGGGAGCTGAGAGAGCCGAGCGCCGAAGCCGAGCGGGAGCCGAGCGTACTCAGAGAGCCCATGAACTGGAGCTGCTCAGACAAGGGGCAATGCCCTCCACAGCCCGGAGCGGTACACCCAGCAGCTCTCAGAGTCCGAGCCGGCCGGAGCACTTTCCCGTGATGGAAAAGGACGGAGACTTGGACACTTTTTCTGCGGGCCTTTGAGAAAGTCTGCAGACAGTACCAGCTGCCTGACGACCAATGGGCCAGGTACTTGACCCCCGGGCTAAAGGGCAAAGCTCTGGAGGCGTTTGCTTCACTCACGCCAGATCAAGATGGTGACTATGAGGCCATCAAGCAGGCCCTGATCGCCAAGTACCAGCTAACCCCTGAGGTATACCGAAAGAAGTTCCGGAACCTCCAACGTGGCCCACATGACAGTTATAGCGATGTGGTGCAAGGACTCAGGACCCACTTTGACCAGTGGATCCATGGACTGTCAGTTGACACCTTTTGAGGAGCTGAGGGACCTGATGATCAAAGACCAGTTCACTGCATCTGTGCCCAGCTGAAGTCCGACAGTTCATCCTGGACCGAGAACCGGAGGACGGCCGGTCAGAACAGCACGGATCGCCGACAGCTATGAGGCCAACCGGAAACCCGAGGTGCGGAAGCCCGTCACCGCCCGCTGGGGAGGGGGTAAGCCTGCAACCAACCCCAGTGCCCCTGCCAGTCGTCCCTCTGGAGCACTATCCCCTTTGCCAGCGCCAGGCCTACATCAGACCCCCGCCAGTGTTTCTCCTGTAAACGGACAGGACACATCAGCGCCACCTGTCCGGAGAGGCAGAAGAACCCCCAGCCAAGGCCTCCGGGCCCAACGCCTCTGTTCTTTTGGTGGGTGGTGTGGTGGGGAGGGTTGATGACAACGTGCAGCCCGTCCGCGTGGGGGCCCTCTTGCTACAGGCCTCAAGGACACCGGGGCTGAACGAACCCTCATCCGACCCGAACTGGCGGCCCCTGAAGAGTTGATTCTGGGGAAAACCTTAACTGTACCGGGATTGGGGGCGTCCTCTACCCCTTGCCGATAGCCCGGGTTTTCATTGACTGGGGTGCCGGGAGCGGGGTGAAGGAAGTGGGGGTGTCCGAAAACCTGCCCACTGATGTTTTATTGGGGACTGATCTGGGGAGATGGTGGCGTACTATGTCCCTGACACCCCTCCCCAATCTGATAATAAGGTTAACGTTAACCATGATGTTTGATGATGATGGGAAACTGAATGTGTTACCTGCCAATGCTTTGCGAAGTGATTATGCAACCGATAACCTTTCTTTCCCTAGGAATGATGCTGATAGTGATGTATCTGTGCCATCTGAACCTGTTAACCCTTTCTCTGAAGTGGTAGATGTGTCCACAGGTACAGGAGCGTTCAGCCACGTCGCTCTGCGGAGTGAGACGGCTGAGGAACCCCTAGCAGGAGCAAGCGACAGTGCTCAAGGAAATGGGGAGGTACATGGGAACCGTGAGGAAGGTGACGCCATGACACTGACCAGTGCCACCGAGGAAGGTAACTGGCCCATAAGTAGCACTGCTCCTGAAGTGTTGGGGTGGATGGGGAGGTAGAGCCCATAGCAGCGCAGGCTGATGGGTCTGTAGAAATCCCCGGGGAGACTGCATATGTAGCTGCTGTCACCCGCAGTCAGAGTGCCCGGATCGCAGGTAGCGCCCTGCCATCTGGACCCTCCTCCGCTACAGGAGAGACTGAACTAGAGGTGGACCCAGAGCCGGTCCCAGAGGGTCCCGTGAGGAAGGAACCCTGACGTCACTTCTGGCTGCCTCCAGCCAGGAGTTCCAGGCCGCTCTGCACTCAGATGCGAGCCTGGAGAACTTGAGGCACCTCGCCGAGACGCCCACCTCCGTGACTGATAAGGAGAGGGTGTTCTGGGAACGAGGAAGGTTGTACCGGGAGACAGTACCCGGAGATTCCCAAAAGGAGTGGTTGAGGGAAAAACAGCCGGTCGTCCCGCACCAGTTCCGAGGTGAGTTGTTGAGGATTGCCCATGAGATTCCACTTGCTGGACACTTGGGGATCAGCAAAACTAAGGCACGGCTGTCTCAACACTTCTATTGGCCCAAGATGGGGACAGATGTGACTAACTACTGCCGCTCCTGTATCACCTGTCAAAGAGTGGGGAAGGCGGGGCCTGCTCTTAAGGCTCCCCTGATCCCGTTGCCAGTGATAGAGGAGCCTTTCCAGAGGATCGCGGTGGACATTGTGGGCCCGCTGGCCGTCCCCAGCAGCTCTGGAAAGCAATACATCCTTACTGTGGTAGACTACGCTACCCGGTACCCGGAGGCAGTAGCTCTGTCCTCAACTAGGGCAGATAAGGTGGCGGATGCATTGGTGACCATCTTTTCACGGGTAGGATTTCCCAGGGAGATGCTTACCGATCAAGGGACCCAATTTATGTCTCGCCTAATGAAGGCTCTCTGCAGCAAAATGCAGGTGACGCGTATGGTATCGAGTGCGTATCACCCACAGACCAATGGTTTGTGTGAGCGCTTTAACGGTACCCTCAAACAGATGCTCCGCATGCTGGTTGAGACCCAGGGACGCGATTGGGAGCGGTACCTCCCACACCTGCTGTTTGCCTACAGAGAAGTCCCGCAGGCCTCGACGGGGTTCTCCCCCTTTGAGCTCCTGTATGGCAGGCGAGTCCGGGGACCCCTTGGGTTGATAAGAGAATCCTGGGAAGATGAGCCAAACCCCACGGAAGTGTCCATCGTGGATTATGTCATGCGCTTCCGCGACAAGATGCAGACCTTGACGCAGTTGGTGCATGACAACATGACGCAGGCTCAGGCTGACCAGAAGCACTGGTACGACCAGAACGCCCGGAGCGGACCTACCAGGTGGGTCAAAAGGTGTGGGTGCTGGTCCCCGTACCAAAGGATAAGCTTCAGGCAGCCTGGGAAGGCCCGTACGTCGTGCACCAACTGCTCAACCCAGTCACCTAAGTGGTCACGCTTGACCACACTCGGGTAGGCGCAAGGCCTTTCACGTCAACATGATGAAGGCCCATCACGAACGTGAAGCCTGCGTCCTACCGGTCTGCAACCTGCCCGAGGACGGGGAGGAGGATCCCCTCCTGGACATGCTGGCCCAAGCCAAGGCCAATGGGTCCATTGAGGACATGGAGGTAAATGCCTCGCTAACCGTCTCCCAGCGGTTGCAGTTGCTGACCACTCTGGAATCCTTTCGGGCCGTGTTCACTAACCAACCCGGAAGGACCAAGTTGGCAGTCCACGAGGTGGACACCGGGAAATCACGCCCCGTTACGGCGGACACCTTATCGGATCTCTGAGGAGGTGCAGCAGATTATGCGCCAGGAGATCCATGAGATGTTGCAGCTGGGGGTGATCCGACCATCCAAAAGCGCGTGGGCCTCACCTGTACTTCTCGTGCCAAAAAAGGATCGGACCACCCGGTTCTGCGTGGACTACAGGGGGCTCAAGCCATCACTACTTCTGATGCGCACCCAATGCCACGCATCGAGGATCTGCTGGAGTGGTTGGCGAATGCCAAGTACATATCCTTCATGGATTTAAGCCGGGGATACTGGCAGATTCCCCTGAGCCCTGCGGCGCAGGAGAAATCCGCCTTTATCACCCTTTTGGACTGTACGAGTCCACGGTCATGCCTTTCGGCATGAAGAATGCCCCTGCCACTTTTCAGCGGATGGTCAACCACCTGCTTCAGGGACTGGAGGAGTATGCTGTGGCGTACCTGGACGACATTGCCGTCTTCAGTTCCACCTGGGAGGAACACCTTCAGCATCTCCAGGAGGTGCTCAAGCGTATTCACCAGGCAGGTCTGACCATCAAGCCGGGAAAATGCCAAATGGGCATGAGGGAGGTCCACTACCTGGGGCACCGGGTAGGCGGGGGTTCCATGAGTCCAGAGCCCGAGAAAGTGGATGCGATCGTGTCCTGGCCCACCCCAGGACCAAAAAGCAGGTGAAGTCCTTCCTGGGCACTGCAGGGTACTATAGGCGTTTCATACCGAACTATAGCGCCATTGCAAAACCCTTGACGGACCTCACCAAGGGCGGTCTACCCCAAACAGTCAGCTGGACAGATGGCTGTGAGGCGGCATTCCGAGCTTTGAAAACAGCCCTGTGCAGCTCTCCAGTGTTGAAAGCCTTGACAGCAGTCGGCCATTCCTGGTACAGACTGACGCCAGCGAATTTGGCCTCGGTGCTGTACTCAGCCAGGTTGATTCGGGGAACCAGGAGCACCCCGTGTTGTACCTGAGCCGGAAACTTCTGCCGAGGGAAGTGGCATACTCCTCCATCAGAAGGAGTGCCTGGCCATGGTCTGGGCACTGCAACGTTTGCAACCCTACCTGTACGGGCGCACCTTCAAGGTGGTCACCGACCACAACCCTCTGAGCTGGCTGCACACAGTGTCCGGAACCAATGGTAGGTTGCTACGCTGGAGCCTTGCCCTACAGCAGTATGATTTTGCCGTACAACACAAGAAAGGCAGCGATCATGGGAAATGCTGATGGGTTGTCACGACGTGGCGAACCCGCTGAGGTGCGCATGGTGGATTACCGACAGGTCATGCCTCGTAGCGCCCTCTAAGGGGGAGGTGTGATGATACTGCAAGCTCCATTACTTGTGCTGTTCTAGAACTTTCCACCTAGCACTACAACCCCCAGCGTGTTTGGCCAGTACAGAGCCGGACTGAAAATCAGTCCTCATCTTTGCTGCTGACAGCCCACAGAGCAAAGCCCCCTCCCTCTCTCTCTGTAGCTCACTCCTCTCATCCTCCCACCTCAGGAATGCCTTTGTCTCAAAACCCTGCAGAAAGGTCCCATACACATTATGAGAATTCATTCTTTTGATCATAACACGGTGTGAGCTTTCGTTAGAAACACGAAAGTTACTGTTTTGAAACCTGCGTCGATCAGGCGTAGTTCCCGTGGTACTGGTGAACCCGTAACTCCAACAGAACCCGAGAAATGGAATTCTCGATGCACCATGAACTATCTCACCAAAGTTTGGGCTCATTTGAACAGTTATTTCAAAGTAAGGTCATTGATAGGTCTGCCATTATTCTGCTAGGTTCACAGGAGAGGTATGGACCTTAAGATCTTTCAGAACTTCAAACTATAACTTGTAGCCCGGGAGGTGGCCAGAAAACCATCCCCTTTTGTGAGGTCAGCAGCCCACATGTATAAGTCTTGCATTGAGCCCCCCTGGGTCATTCCAGGCTGTGATGACGTGACTAACAGATCTGCAAATGAACTATGACGTGTGGCTCCTCCCCCAGCCTGTCTTGCCTGTACCTATATAAGTACCATGTAAGTGATCTTCACCTTTAATCCTCTTTTATTTCTAACTGCATTGTACATAACTGTATTGTCTCAGCTTGTTACCTTTTTTTAAAACTATAAGCACTGCCTGCATTTTAGGAATAAACCTATAAAATTATTAGTTTGTTTCTCCTGCTCTATAAACGAATTTGCACGTGCCTGAAGTACTACGCTACTGTTTTGGGGTTGCTACGGACCCTCTTGATAAATTGTTCATTAAGTAAATCGTAGCTGGTGGCAGCTAAAAGAAGTGGTGTAAAGTGTTAACCTATTGGGTGGCGTTGGCAGTGACGGAGAAGGTTTTATAAGTGTATTGCCTGGCTGCGGCCCGGAGTAATTATAATTCCCTCACTGCAGCGTGCCCAATAGCCAGCACACATCCAAGTGGCCCGTCTGGCGACTAATTATCCTAGGTGCAGTTCCCTGACTGACCTGAGGGTAAGGGGGGCGCCAGAAAGCTGCAAGTTCCTAAGTGGAAGTGGGATAATTATAAATCCCTTATTGGGTCGGACGGCAGCAGCCGTCGTGGGTGTGCGCGTTTTCGTCACATTTGCGGCACGGAGGGATCACACGCCGTGATACCCCGGGCTACCGTGAGGCGGACCGTGTGCACGTCATCACAGGGCATGTTAGTAATGGAGTAGGGGCATGTTATTAATGGATTAAGGGGCATGTTATTAAATGGAGTAGGGGGCATGTTATTAATTGAGTAGGGGCACGTTATTAATGGAGTAGGGGATATGTTATTAATGGAGTAAGGGCACGTTAGTAATGGAGTAGGGGCATGTTATTAATGGAGTATGGGGCACGTTATTAAGAGGGCACGCTATTATGGAGTAGGCACGCTATTAATGGAGTAGGGGGCATGTTATTAATGGAGTAGGGGGCACGTTAGTAATGGAGTAGGGGGCACGCTATTAATGGAGAAGGGCATTATAATGGGTAGCGGATGTTATTAATGGAGTAGGGGCACGTTAGTGATGGAATAGGGGGCACTTAGTAATGGAGTAGGGGGCATGTTATTAGTGGAGTAGGGGGCATGTTATTAATGGAGTCGGGGGCATGTTAGTGATAGGAGTAGGGGGCATGTTAGTAATGGAGTAGGGGCACGTTTGTCAGGAGTCGAACCCAGTACCTCTTGTCCACTGGCCAGCAGCTCTACCATCTGAGCTATTCTGCTGGCTGCAAAGTTCCTTGCTGAACCCAGATACCATTGACTGTTCTTCCTGATTGGCTACACCTAGTGCTCTCTTGATTGGGCCTCTGATTGCCAATTACACACCCTATATAAACCTGGCCCTGTGGGTGTGTCATTGCGAGATTATTGAGCTCCAAGCCTTTAGTCAAGCGTTTCCTGCTGATCCATTGCTACAAACACTGCTCTCCTGTGAACCGACCTCGGCCTGCCTTCTGACTACGCTCTCCGCCTGATCCATTGCTACAAACATGCTCTCCTGTGTACCGACCTCGGCCCTGCCCTGACTACGTATCCGCCTGATCCATTGCTACAAACACTGTTCTGGACGACCCGGCTGCTCTGCTACCTTCGCCTGTCTTGTACACGCCTGTGTACGCCTCCGCTGCACTGACTACGTTATCCGCCTGCCTGCTCAACATGCTTCCTGTGAACCGACCTCGGCCTGCCTTCTGACTACGCTACCTGCCTCTGCTTCCCCTAGTGTTTGCAGTAACATCGGCTCCAACCCAGACGGGATCTTGACAGAATAATCTCGCGCCAAAATGGAGTTCGCTGTGAACACCCTGAGACGGCAAGTTACGGAGCTTCAAAGTTTTTGTACGGACTCTCAAGGAAAATATGCCAAGTTACAAACTGATTTCACGGCGATACAACAGGAAGTAATTGAGCTACAAAAACAACTACTGGACGTGCGCAATTCAGGGTCCGAATCAAATGCGCGGCTGCCGCTGCCTGCAAAGTTCAGTGGGGATCGCAAGCAGTACCGAGGATTCCTCAATCAATGCCGCATATACTTCCAGATGCAACCTGCTCCCTTTACCAGTGAGAGGAAGAAAGTTTTTTTCATGATAAATCTCCTGACGGATGAAGCTCTTGCTTGGGCTTCACCTTATGTAGAAAAGGACTATGCCCTCCTTAATGACCTGGAAGCTTTCATCGCAGCTATGAATCAAGTTTTTGATGACCCAAACCGCTGTGCCACAGCAGAAACCAAATTACATAATTTGCGCCAAGGACGTCGCTCTGTTGCGGAATATACATCGGAGTTCCGTCGCTGGGTGGCCGACACCACCTGGAATCCAGCGGCCCAGAGAAGTCAATTTCGACGAGGGTTATCAGAACCAGTGAAAGACGAGCTTGCCAGGGTTGAGACCCCTGACCAGTTGGAGGACTTTATTCAACTATGTATCCGGATTGACCAGAGACTTACTGAAAGGAGAAAGGAGAGACTGCGAGCACTTGGGAATAGCCCTGGCTTCTCATTTTCAGCATCAGACCACCAAGAAAAGACGCAAGTTGTGTCTGAACCGATGCAGATCGACGTCATCCGAAGACCACTCTCTGCACAGGAGAAGGAGAGGCGACGTGCAGAACATCTCTGCCTCTATTGTGGGGACCCTGGACACTATGCCATCAACTGTCCTAACAAAAGGACTATAGCCTTTACCAACAACAGGTCTGCCAGCAATACGGACCTTTCTCAGCAGTCGGATTCCATCTTGCAGACTATCTCATCAGTAACGCCAGAAATAGACAAAATACATACCACATCATCTCATTTTGTAATCCCCATTCAGGTTGTAATGGGCACCCAAAAAATACAATGCTCTGCCCTGTTGGATTCGGGAGCAGGAGGAAATTTTATGGACTTAAAATTTACACGTGATAATGATATTTCCAGTAGGACCAAATCCACACCAATTGAAATGGAAACTGTGGATGGATCACCTTTGTCTTCTGGACCTGTCACGCATGAGACAATCGAACTGGAGATTTGTATCGACCCGGATCATCATGAAGCTGTCAGTTTCCACCTTATTTCATCTCCGAAATTTCCGGTTATTCTAGGGATCCCCTGGTTTTCAGTCCATAACCCTTCTATCAACTGGGCATCAAGGACCATCACCTTTCCATCTGACTACTGTAAGAATAATTGTCATAAGGAACCCCCTGTTCTCCAACAAGTCCAAATCTCTGAGATTTCGCATGAGAAGGAAGAGAAACTACCACCTCAATATCAGCAGTTCTCTGATGTCTGCAGTAAGAAGAAAGCAGATCAATTACCTCCTCACCGTCCTTATGACTGTCCCATTGAATTGCTGCCAGGAGCAACCATTCCATTTGGACGGATTTACAATCTTTCCGAACCTGAATTGAAGGTATTAAGAAAGTTCCTGGATGAAAATTTAGAGAAAGGCTTTATTCGACCTTCCACATCTCCAGCTGGGGCACCCCTGTTCTTTGTTGAAAAGAAAGACTCCACTCTGCGGCCATGTATTGACTACAGAGAGATGAATAATATCACTGTCAAGAATCGCTACCCGCTACCCTTGATTCCTGAACTATTTGAGAGACTCCGTTCTGCGAAAATCTTTACGAAGCTGGATCTTAGAGGGGCTTACAACCTCATACGGATTCGCCCAGGAGATGAGTGGAAGACCGCCTTCAGAACGAGATATGGACATTTTGAATCTCTTGTTATGACCTTTGGCCTTAGCAATGCCCCAGCCACCTTTCAACATTTTATTAATGATGTATTTCGAGATTTCTTGGACCAATTCGTTGTGGCTTATCTCGATGACATTCTTATATTTTCAGACACCTTGGAAGAGCATCGCAGGCACGTCCAGTTAGTCTTGGAACGACTACAGGAGAACCATCTCTACATTAAACTTGAAAAATGTGAGTTTGAACAAACCAGTATCCAATTTCTGGGATATATCATCTCCCCAGAAGGTCTGAGCATGGATCCCGGCAAAATCAATGCTGTAGTGGACTGGCCTGTTCCAAGAAATTTAAAAGACGTCCAGCGTTTCATAGGATTTGCAAATTTTTACCGAAAATTTATAAAGAACTTTTCACGGATCATACTACCAATTACTACACTAACAAAAAAGACAAAAGCATTTTTCTGGTCTCCAGAGGCACAGGAGGCTTTTGACAAGTTGAAAACTCTTTTTACGTCTGCTCCATTGTTAGTACACCCAAATCCTGAATTGCCATTTACTGTCGAAGTGGACGCCTCGGACTCTGCAGTGGGAGCTATTCTGTCTCAGCGAGTTGGGGACAAGATGCAACTTCACCCATGTGCGTTTCTTTCCCACACCATGTCATCTGCAGAAAAGAACTACGACATTGGTAATAAAGAACTGTTAGCCATTAAAGTTGCCTTCTCCGAGTGGAGACATCTTCTGGAAGGTGCCAATCACCCTGTGACTGTCCTCACGGACCACAAGAATCTTGAATTCCTCCGTACAGCAAAAAGATTGTCTGCAAGACAAGCACGATGGGCCTTATTTTTCTCAAGATTCAATTTTATAATCTCTTACCGGCCTGGTTCAAGGAATGGCAAGGCTGACGCCCTGTCTAGGATGTGTTCGGAACCTCAGGAGAGGTCTAGTAATGATGATACAATTCTAGGCCCTAAAAATTTTTTGGAAATATTGCACTCTAGAGGACTAGGTAATAGAATTAAAGATGGATATCAAGAGGACTCTTTCCTTAACCATCCTTCGGAAGACGTCGATCTTTCATTCAAAGAGGGGTTTTGGATGCAGAAACACCAAATATATGTACCTGAATCTTCTCGCCTTGAAGTCCTCAAAAGTGTCCATGATTCTAAACTGGCAGGACATCCTGGAGTTGCAAAAACACAAGACTTACTACTTTCGTTTCTTTTGGTGGCCTAATTGTAGGAAGGACGTGAGGAAATATGTTTCAACCTGTTTAACATGCGCACGAAACAAGACCCCACGATCGTCTCCTCTAGGACTCTTGCAACCACTCCCAGTTCCATCCAGGCCTTGGGGATCTATTTCCATGGATTTTATTGTGGAACTACCCCCTTCCAAACAGATGACCGTCATCCTTGTCATAGTGGACCGACTCACAAAAATGGCCCACTTTATTCCAACTGAAGGAATTCCTACTGCTGAAAAAACTGCAGAACTGATGATCAAAGAAGTATTCAGGTTACATGGAATTCCTGACAGCGTGGTGTCTGACAGAGGCGTTCAGTTTACGTCAAAATTTTGGAAGAGTTTCTGTACAGCCTTGGGAGTCACGGTGAATCTTTCTACCGCTTTCCATCCTCAGTCCAATGGCCAGACGGAGAGAACGAACCAGACTTTGGAGCAATACCTCCGTTGCTTCATTTCCTATCTTCAGGATGACTGGGTGGACTATTTACCAACAGCAGAGTTTGCCTACAACAACTCCATACATAGCGCTACATCTCAAACCCCATTTTTTGCTAATTATGGAGTACATCCAGTATTTATCCCTAATCTGCCAGTGAACACTCCCATTCCTGCTGTTAATGACAGGCTTACAAAATTACAGGAATCCCAGAAGGAATTATCAGAGATATTGCTCAAGACCCAGGAAGAATATAAGGAAGCAGCAGATAAACATCGGAGAGTGCCCCCTGCTCTTCAGGTTGGAGACAAAGTTTGGCTGTCCACTAAAAACCTTAAGACACATGTGCCATCCTCCAAATTGGGTCAGAAATTCATTGGACCTTTTCAAATTTCTGCAAAAATTAACCAGGTTGCTTTTCGTTTAAAACTTCCCAACAATCTAAAGATTCATCCAGTGTTTCACATATCCTTGCTCAAACCTTTCTGTGAAAACCCGTTTCCAGGAAGAATTCAGCCACCTCCTCCACCAGAAAGGATCCGTGGTGAAGAAGAATACATTGTGGATAAGATTCTGGACTCCCGAAAATTCAGAGGTAAACTGCAGTATCTGGTGCAGTGGAAGGGTTACGGACCAGAGGAAAATTCATGGGAACCAAGGGACAACATCCATGCTCCTAGACTAACAAGAGCCTTTCATCAAAGGTACCCGGATAAGCCAGCTCCTGAGATGTCCAGAGGCCATCCTGGAAGGAGGGGAGTACTGTCAGGAGTCGAACCCAGTACCTCTTGTCCACTGGCCAGCAGCTCTACCATCTGAGCTATTCTGCTGGCTGCAAAGTTCCTTGCTGAACCCAGATACCATTGACTGTTCTTCCTGATTGGCTACACCTAGTGCTCTCTTGATTGGGCCTCTGATTGCCAATTACACACCCTATATAAACCTGGCCCTGTGGGTGTGTCATTGCGAGATTATTGAGCTCCAAGCCTTTAGTCGAATCCCAAATTTCCTGGCTGAATGACCATTGCTACAAACACTGCTCTCCTGTGAACCGACCTCGGCTGCCTTCTGACTACGCTCTCCGCCTGATCCATTGCTACAAACACTGCTCTCCTGTGAACCGACCTCGGCCTGCCTTCTGACTACGCTCTCTGCCTGATCCATTGCTACAAACACTGCTCTCCTGTGTACCGACCTCCGGCTGCCACCTGACTACGTTATCCGCCTGATCCATTGCTACAAACACTGCTCTCCTGTGAACCGACCTCGGCCTGCCTTCTGACTACGCTACCTGCCTCTGCTTCCCCTAGTGTTTGCAGTAACATCGGCTCCAACCCAGACGGGATCTTGACACACGTTAGTAATGGAGTAGGGGGCATGCTATTAATGGAGTAGGGGGCATGTTATTAATGGAGTAGGGGGCACGTTATTAATGGAGTAGGGGGCATGTTACTGTCCCATTGTAATCATTCAAGTACAGTAATTATCGTTAGAGGAATACTCCAGGAAAATGTATAGACCGACATTTATTAATTCATCTTTTATGTGTTTGTTACTGCTGGTGTTGTTATAAGGGATGAGTGGACCCGTCGAAGTTCGGGTTTGTCAGATTCGACCGAACTTTAGTCCAAAGTTTGGTTCGGGTACCTGAGCCCAAACTCCATAGGAGCTGGAAAAGCTGGTTCGCTCATCTTTAGTTGTTATGTCATGTTGTTGTAAACTGTCCCCTAAAAAGTTGCACATTTTTGTGCCACAGGCGCCACTAGGTTCTATAAGTCAAGCATGGTCTACCCTGAGGTTTACCAAGTCTTGAAGGCCTTTCCAAGAATAAGGCTTACTGAGGATTAAAATAGTAAACCCACTCCTCTACTGCCTCGCTGCCAATGTTTTTTTTATCACAGGTTTTGGCAGTGCAGCAGTCACAATTACAGTGCACATGACCACTGCAGCTAATCACTCGGCTCAGCAATGATTGCAAGGTAGTCATAACAGATTCATTTATTTTTTAATCTTGCCGAGCCGTTGCAGCAAAAAATTAATTAATTAATGATAATAATAAAAAAATAAAATAAATATATGCCTGTGTATTAAATCCCATTAACCCCCGGATGATTTTCATTTTTTTTCTTTACAATATTAAATAATTTATCAACTGCAATATAACTCAGGTTAAGTACTTTGTATAATGAAGAACGTGTCGCTTTCAATATGTGGGTGTACTAAACAGAAATTCGAAGTAACAATTTTGAACACATTTTTGCATCTATTTCACAATCTCTAGATATAAAATCTTCTATATCATTCCTCGGGCAACATGAAAGAGACACTTCACATTTACTTGTCTGTGGTATAGAAAAGGTCCCCCGCGCTGCAAACAGTGGAAATTGGTCTAAACTACTTCAGGCTTGCGAGGTTTTTTGGATTCAATGTCTTGACATATGTTCAGCCAAAGAGAAACGATCTTATGTTTATTATATTGCAATCAACCACCTTTATTATCATTCTATTTCTTTATTATTTATTTTGATTTGCTTACATTTTTTTTATTGGGGGTGCGACTTTCTATACACATTTTCCCACCCATTTCTGGGTAGTGCTCCTGTATAAACATTTTTTTCAGCCATTTCAAAGTCATGGTTAAGAGCCCTATAGGGTGCGAAACGCGCAGAGCCGGTGTCTCTCTGACATGTTCCGATGTTCATACCGTTACTTTGTTTTCTTTTTTTATAAATAAATGTGAAGCTCTATTTTTTGCTAGTGCGGATGCTGGATTGTCATCTCTCTACTGTCCCAGAGAAGAATCTGAAGTATCAAGTTGGGCATACAGTTTAATGCTGGAGATTTTTACTTCATACTAGCCAACATATTGAGTTTCTGTAAAACTTCCCTGCAAACCAGACCACAAGAGTAGTCAATAGTATGAAAATTTACATAAAATAAAACATTTAGAGGGGCAGGGTGTGTGGAATGGAACGGGCTTAAAGAGTAACTATTGTTTTAATTTTTATTTCATATATCAATAGTTCACATGGAAATAAGCAACTTTGTAATATATCTTTTCAGAGAAATCTGCCTCTTTCTCCTACTGGATTGATATATTTTATTCTCAAGCTATAGATAAAATCTGTATTCAGTGTGTACCGATTTCTGGGGTTAAGATATGACAGTTGGTGCTCATAAAATTCAATGTAGAGGATAAGGGAGGAGCAAGAGGCAAACAGACATTCTGCTGCAAGTTCTCATGAGATGAGGGAGGAGCTAGAGGCAAACACAGACATTCTGCTGCAAGTTCCCATGAGATGAGGGAGGAGCTAGAGGTGAACGCAGACATTCTGCTGCAAGTTCTCATGAGATGAGGGAGGAGCTAGAGGCAAACACAGACATTCTGCTGCAAGTTCACATGTTATGAGGGAGGAGCTAGAGGTGAACGCAGACATTCTGCTGCAAGTTCCCATGAGATGAGGGAGGAGCTAGTGGTGAACACAGACATTCTGCTGCAAGTTCTCATGAGATGAGGGAGGAGCTAGAGGCAAACACAGACATTCTGCTGCAAGTTCCCATGAGATGAGGGAGGAGCTAGAGGTGAGCGCAGACATTCTGCTGCAAGTTCTCATGAGATGAGGGAGGAGCTAGAGGCAAACACAGACATTCTGCTGCAAGTTCCCATGTTATGAGGGAGGAGCTAGAGGTGAACACAGACATTCTGCTGCAAGTTCCCATGAGATGAGGGAGGAGCTAGTGGTGAACACAGTCATTCTGCTGCAAGTTCTCATGAGATGAGGGAGGAGCTAGAGGCAAACACAGACATTCTGCTGCAAGTTCCCATGAGATGAGGGAGGAGCTAGAGGAGAACACAGACATTCTGCTGCAAGTTCTTATGAGATGAGGTAGGAGCTAGAGGCAAACACAGACATTCTGCTGCAAGTTCCCATGAGATGAGGGAGGAGCTAGAGGTGAACAAAGACATTCTGCTGCAAGTTCCCATGAGATGAGGGAGGACCTAGTGGTGAACACAGTCATTCTGCTGCAAGTTCTCATGAGATGAGGGAGGAGCTAGAGGCAAACACAGACATTCTGCTGCAAGTTCTCATGAGATGAGGGAGGAGCTAGTGGTGAACACAGACATTCTGCTGCAAGTTCCCATGAGATGAGGGAGGAGCTAGAGGCAAACACAGACATTCTGTTGCAAGTTCTCATGAGATGAGGGAGGAGCTAGAGGCAAACACAGACATTCTGCTGCAAGTTCTCATGAGATGAGGGAGGAGCTAGAGGTGAACACAGACATTCTGTTGCAAGTTCTCATGAGATGAGGGAGGAGCTAGAGGCAAGCACAGACATTCTGCTGCAAGTTCCCATGAGATGAGGGAGGAGCTAGAGGTGAACACAGACATTCTGCTGCAAGTTCTCTTGGGATAAAAGTTACAGTTCTCCATAGAACTTTATAAGCACCAACTGTCATCTCCTAACTCAGTAATGGGATAATCTGTATACCGCGGAAGACAGATTCTACCCGTGAATGGAGAATTTTGAAAACCAATTATCAGTCCAGGAGGAGAAAGAAGCTAATTTATCTAAGAAAATATATTATAAAGTTTCTTATTTTCACAAGTACTTTTGATTTATTTTAAAAAAATAGCTAAAACGACGATTACTCGTTAACATAACTTACAGTTTGCCATTCGATGTGAATTATTTTGGAGGTCAAAGGGGGAACATTTCTCCTTGTGGAGAGTACCAGTCTGGCATAAGGAGACTTATAGGCAATGCTCCTATGTGAAGTTAAAGGGAACCTGTCAGCAGGATAGTGCACAGTAACCTACAGACAGTGCCAGGTCGGCACCGTTATACTGATTAAAATGATACCTTGACACATGAATTAGGATATGAAGCCAAACCAGAAAATCAATATGCAGACATGTGTATCGAGTTGTTTCCCCTCCTCAGTGCATACCAGGAGATCTGCTTTGACTAGGTGATACTCCTCTGACTGGGGTGTCTTCGGGAGAATGTTTCTCCTTGAGGAGAATGCCATGCTTCCCCTTACAACCCTAGGTAGAGCCCCTAGCCAAATAAGATCTCATACTTTGCACAGAGGAGGTGAAACACCCAAAACACGTGTCTGCAAATGATGTTTCTGGTTTGGCTTCTTATCCTAAGTCTTGTGGCAAGGCTCATTAAAGGGTTGATACTGACTTTTAGGATTGCTACTGTAAGGGAATGGAAAATGTTATTGGTCTATCTTTTATCCCTTTCTCGTATTTCACTGGTACTGCTACATGTTCATGTGTATTACCATTATGGGTGTGTCACATAGGTACTGCTACACTATTCAGTGTATTACCTTAAGGGATAAAAGTGTAATATATATTCAATGTCGGATGTTATGTACCCTTTCCCTTTAACGTTATTAGTATTTATTGTACATGCCATGTAAATGTCTATTTATTGTATCTGTTATATGTATTTAACATTGAGCACTGTTATATAGATAGGGAAAGTGTAGTACCCTAGTTTGCCCATTAGATGGGGTTAGAGATGCTCAGCTTGTAAATAGTTAAAGTAGGAGTTGTTAACAGCTGTTAAGTCAGGGAGCATCTGGAATTTGAATCAGTTGGGCGGGAGCGCCCTGACAGGGCGGTTGGCTCCGTAACGTTAAAGTCAAGAGCCCAGTCATACAGAATTCGGGCCAGTATCTCATCAGGGAGTAACACCAGTAGAAGTGCTGACAGTGCAGAATTAGTGGGTCTGCAGTTGCTAGAAAAAGACTAAGCAGTACGGGCAGGTCACTCAGAATGTGGCGGCTTATTTCATCTGTGGATATTCTTGAGACCGGGGCAAAACAGTTAAGAGGGTCCCCTACTGGAGTAAGACTGAGCAGAGTTGACACTGAAAGATCGGAGAGCACGGTCCGTCCCGGAAGCAGGCTTATTGGGAGAGAGGGGAAGACAGGGACAGAGGAGAAAATGTCTATTGCCAACCCTGATGCTGATGTTGGAGTGAAGATGTATGCACTGTGTAAAGGAACAGTAGATTGTTCAAGTATTGAACGGGACTGTGACTCTGTTCTTCATCGTCTGAGAATGTGCAGAACATAACAGAAAACCCTGAGGGGGAGCTGGAGAAAGCGACAGGTATGTGACAGAAAACTGTCATGCCTATGTGAGAGGAAGCCAGGACTCAGTTGCCTCGGAGTCCTCAGCCACGACTACAGTCCTGGCTGAACCTTACACTACTTCTAATAGATGGCGCTAGATATCAAGTTCTCTTCCTTCTAAAGAGGTTTTTTGCATATTTATTTTGGGAGATATACGCATCCTTTATGTACATTACTGTCTGTAAAGCAAGGTACACATGCTTTATGAATGTCCCAGTTTATTCAGTAAAGTCAGAAGTGAAAACTGCAACATTTCAAGATTTTTTCACATAGTCAGTTTAAAAAAAAAATAAAAAAAAAACATTTCTAAAAAAAAAAAATTGGATATAAAAGTTTCCGGTTATTTTATATCCTGTTTAGGATATTAGCGATTTCAGTGTCGTTAGTTTGTATTACATAAAAATGAGTGAATTATAAGTGCTGCTGTTTTGCTGCAATTTTTATAAAAACTGCTGCAAAAACAATGGCATTTGGTAAGATTGCAGCGGTATAGCCACAAGTTTTCCAAACAAAGATGCACATTTTGTCTGAAAAAGTGCACTAACAGATAGCGCATAAGAGCTGACATGTGTCGGAGCTTGCACAGCGGTGTACAGAAGCCATGCACCCTCCGCCTGCCATACAGGCTTCACACTCTGCACAGAAAAATTATTCGCTAGTAATTGGAGGCATACTGGGGTACACTAGAGACCCCATACACCTATATTGCATTTTTAATATGACTATTATACATCCATGTATCTAAGCCCTAATATTGTGTTCTGCCAACTTGTAAGCAAATTATGTATTTATTGATAGGGAAAACTCTTTCTTTTCCCACCTCTGACACTTTGCAATTTTGCCTAAAGGAATTAAATTAAAATTCAATTTTCTTTCAGAAACGATGAACAAATTGAAGTGCCACTTATACTTAACTGCGTGTGTTTCCAAATCCGGAGCACAGAGCAATGAAGAAACCAACGTGTCACGTTCAATCATTCAATGACGGAGAGAGTGTCGGGAAATAAAGCAATAAATAGTTTTATCTGTGTTACCACAAGCATAAATCATAGAAACTGAATATGTAAAGAGAAAGCACTACCCCCTACCAGATACTGAAATCCCATATGGATTTCATCCCAATATATAAGCCATGTGTCTTTTTTCTGTAAGTGTAAAACTTACAAATCCAGGAGTATTACAATACATATATATGTACAGTACATGTACAACTCTAGTGGTAATAGCTTATTTTTTTTCTTCCCACTGGTAACTTTAAAAAAAAAATAGCCGAAAACTGTTTTAAGATTCCAATGTGATTGTGCAGAATAATTTTAAAATTACTTTTGTCTGTTCCACTTGACAACCTATGAAAATTTTACTATATTGTGCTCCTGGAAAATGAATTTAGGTAAAAATCAAGTCATGCAAATGAAAAAAGAATTGATGAGGACAGAAGGGAAGAAAAACAACAAAATGTTAACGGTATACAGTCAGACTAGACAGGGGTAAAGGGAAAGCAAAGAATTTATCATGGCTAGTTGTATAGGAGCTAAGGAGAGATGGATGAAGTATTATCTATGTCTATGTTATTTTAAGCAAATTTAATATATATATATACAGTACAGACCAAAAGTTTGGACACACCTTCTCATTCAACGATTTTTCTGTATTTTCATGACTGTGAAAATTGTAGAATCACACTGAAGGCATCAAAACTATGAATTAAGGCTACTTTCACATTTGCGCTCTGGCGACCTGCGCCTATCTGCGCACGGCCGCCGCTAAGCTCCGCCCCTGGCCGGCCTCCTCCCGGCGGCTTCGCCTATGGGCGCATGACGGCGCATGCGACCTGTGTACCCTATCTTTTCATTGGGTACGCAGGCCGTGCGCAGTATGCGTTTGACTGCGCATGCGTCCTTTTGACGCTGCGCCGAGCGCACCAAAGCGCACCATGTTGCAGTTTAGTGCGCTCGGCGCACCGTCAAAAAGGACGCATGCGCAGTCAAATGCATACTGCGCACGGCCTGCGTACCCAATGATAAAGATAGGGTACACAGGTCGCATGCGCCGTCATGCGCCCATAGGCGGAGCCTCCGGGAGGCGGCGCGGCCGGGGGCGGAGCTTAGCGGCGGCCGTGCGCAGATAGGCGCAGGTCGCCCGAGCGCAAATGTGAAAGTAGCCTAACACATGTGGAATTATACATTACACTTTACAAAAAAGTGTGAAACAACGGAAATTATGTCTTATATTCTAGGTTCTTGAAAGTAGCCACATTTTGCTTTGATTACTGCTTTGCACGCAGAAAAGGTGAACGGATGGACTCTACATGCCTGGTTCCCACCGTGAAGCATGGAGGAGGTGGTGTGATGGTGTGGGGGTGCTTTGCTGGTGACACTGTTGGGGATTAATTCAAAATTGAAGGCATACTGAACCAGCATGGCTACCACAGCATCTTGCAGCAGCATGCTATTCCATCCGGTTTGCGTTTAGTTGACCATCATTTATTTTTCAACAGGGCAATGACCCCAAACACACCTCCAGGCTGTGTAAGGGCTATTTGACCAAGAAGGAGAGTGTTGGGGTGCTACGCCAGATGACCTGGCCTCCACAGTCACCAGACCTGAACCCAATCGAGATGGTTTGGGGTGAGCTGGACCGCTCACCACTTCAATTTTGAATAATCCCCAACAGTGTCACCAGCAAAGCACCCCCACACCATCACACCACCTCCTCCATGCTTCACGGTGGGAACCAGGCATGTAGAGTCCATCCGTTCACCTTTTCTGTGGGCAAAGCAGTAATCAAAGCAAAAGGTGGCTACTTTGAAGAACCTAGAATATAAGACATATTTTCAGTTGTTTCACACTTTTTTGTAAAGTGTAATGTATAATTCCACATGAATTAATTCATAGTTTTGATGCCTTCAGTGTGATTCTACAATTTTCACAGTCATGAAAATACAGAAGAATCTTTGAATGAGAAGGTGTGTCCAAACTTTTGGTCTGTACTGTATATATATATATACATATATATGATGAGAGAGCACTAGAATGCTCGGGTGCTTGTTACTCGAACCGAGCAATTCCTAATGTTCGGATGCTCCTTTCAAGTAATGAGTATAATGGAAGTCAATGGCAAATCCGAGCATTTTTCCAGCAGACCCTACAAGGACTTTTGGGGGGCATTGAAAATTTTGAATGGATGGAAAAAGTTCTGAATGGAAGGAGAACAACTTGGGGAAGACCCCTGGAAGCATCTCTGACTCCAAGATCGTTGCTGAGAACAATGGTGTCACACTTTCACTCCTCTTTAATGACTGACAATAAAAATTCAAAATCCAAGAGAAATTGGAGTTTACAGGACAAAAAATGTTAGGAAACATTCTTTTCTGTATAATGACCTCTATATAAGGCAAAATATAAAAAGGATTTAAAAAAGAATGAATAAATTTAAGTAAATCAAAATTGACATTTAGATTAAAAAATTGGAAGTTTCAGTGTCATTTATGATGGAAGCAAGAGCTGCCAAAAATTAGATAGAAGAGGGACTCAGATACACCCTGTATTATACATAAAGGAGAGCCTCATACACATTATTTTCAAATTGTCATGTAGTGGTACTCCAATACTCATAAAGGCTATGCCCTAAGTGGAAAGGCTGCCAAAAATTACAAGCAGGGTCATCCATAAACCATACACCCTTGAAGCCACCAACTGTAGTGCCTCATTCAAATATTGGGAACAAGAGTAGTTGTGGTACTGTTGCACACAAAAGCTCTGCACACCGTGCAAAGCCTGCCAAAAATTATAACCAGGGTCATGCATATACACCCTTGAAGGCAACAACTGGAGGGCCTCATTCAAATATTGTGAACAAAGTGTAGTTGTGGTACTCCTACACTCGTAAAGGCTCTGCATACAGTGCAAAGTCAGACAAAAATTACAAGCAGGGTCATCCATAGACACTTTAAGCCATCAACGTAGTACCTCATTTAAATATTGTGAAGAAAGTGTAGTTGTGGAACGCCTACACCAATAAAAGCTGTACACGCAGTGCAAAGCCTGCCAAAAAGTACAAGCAGGGTCATCCATATACCCTTGAAGG
>JARQOD010004393.1:5915-55250 GCA_033576555.1 Oophaga sylvatica
AAGCGAAACACATCTTTAATCATCAAATCTGATGTCTGTTTTGCAGTGGGTAAGCCGACACAAGGGATAAAATGAGCTGCCTTTGTTAGACGGTCAACCACCACTAGAATGGTGTTCTTCCCTTGAGAGGTTGGTAACTCCACAATGAAGTCCATAGAAATGGATCCCCACGGGCGGGACGGGGTGGGAAGAGGCTGTAACAGACCAGTTGGTGAGGAGCGAGGTGTTTTGCATCTTGCACAGACTTCACATGAAGTGACATAGTTTAAAACATCCTTCCTGCAAGTGGGCCACCAAAAGAAACGAGAGAGAAATTCCTGTGTCTTTAGAATTCCTCTATGCCCAGCTATCTTGGAATCGTGAATGAGTTGCAATACTCTCAATCTGACTGTTTCAGGAATATACAGGCGTTGTCCCTGAATCCACACACCATTCTTAAAGACAAGACTTACGTCCCTTGGGGGTTGTGCCAAAAAGGAATCCGCATGGTATGCTTCCTTGATGTCCTTAAGTAGGTCTTGATTATGAATTACTCCTAGGAATCTAGAGTCAGGAAGAATAGTCTTAGGAGGAGTAATTGGACGTGTCTCTGCTGAGTAAATCCTAGAGAGTGCATCAGCCTTTCCATTGCGCGATCCTGGTCTATAAGAAATGATAAAATTAAATTGGTTTAAGAAAAGATTCCAGCGAGCCTGGCGAGGAGTCAGGCACTTAGCCGACCTGATAAACTCAAGGTTACGATGGTCTGTCAGGACGACTATTTGCTGTGCAGCTCCCTGAAGAAGGTGTCTCCATTCTTTGAAGGCGGCAATAATGGCCAACAACTCTCTATTGCCCACATCGTAGTTCCTCTCAGCCGAAGACAACTGCTGGGAAAAGAAGGCACAGGGATGCAAGACATTCTTCTCACCTGTTCTCTGAGAGAGTATAGCTCCAACGGCACAGTCTGAAGCATCCACCTCTATTATGAAGGCAAGCTCGGGGTTGGGATGTACTAGGATAGGTGCAGTGGTAAATTTATCTTTTAGACGGGAAAATGCTTCCTGGGCTTGGGGAGTCCAGGAGAACCTAGACTCTTTCCGGGTAAGTTGGGTGATAGGTGACACTACCTCAGAGGAATTTATAATGAAACGTCTATAGAAGTTGGCAAACCCGATGAAGCGCTGTACCTCCTTCACATTTCTAGGACTTGGCCAATCCTTGATGGCTTGGGTTTTGCTTCCATCCATACTAATTCCTTGTGTAGACAGTACATACCCCAGAAATTGAATTTCGGTCCTATGGAATTCACACTTTTCAAGTTTGATGTAAAGATGATTTTGTCTTAGACGTTCCAAGACCATTCTCACATGTCCATGATGTTCCTCTGTGGAGTTAGAAAAAATTAGAATATCATCCAAATAAATTACCACGAATGTATCTAGAAGATCCCTGAAGATGTCATTCACCAAGTGTTGGAAAGTGGCTGGGGCGGTACTCAGACCAAAAGGCATAACTAGATATTCAAAGTGTCCATAGCGTGACCTTAATGCAGTCTTCCATTCATCCCCAGGTCTAATACGGACTAAGTTATAGGCCCCACGAAGATCTAGTTTAGAGAAAATTTTGGCATGTCGCACTCTCTCCAATAACTCAGGGATTAAAGGCAATGGATAACGGTTTCTAATAGTAACCTTATTGAGTTCCCTATAGTCTACGCATGGTCTCAGAGATCCATCTTTCTTCTTTACAAAGAAGATGGGTGCACCTGCAGGATATGAAGAGGGGCGTATGAAGCCCTTGGCTAGATTTTCGTCTATGTAATCCTTTAAAGCCTTTAGCTCGGGCCCCGCCAGGGGTAGATCTTACCAAAAGGTATCTCTGCTCCAGGCAATAATTCAATTGGACAATCATATGGACGGTGAGGAGGAAGCTGGTCAGCGTTCTTCTTGTCACATAAATCCACATAGTCCTGGTATGCAGCTGGTAGTTCAGGGACTGACATGGTTCCTTTAGGAACAGAGCAAGCTGAAACTTTTGGACTCATCTGTTTCTCTGGAAAGTGTAATTCCTTGGTCTCCCAGTTAATGGTAGGATTCTGAGCCTGCAGCCATGGTAGCCCTAGAATAATGGGAAAGTGGGAGAAGAGATAAGCATAAAGGACAGTTTCTCTTGATGATCTTTACCCATAAGAACCCTCAAAGGCTCTGTTTCCTGATCCACTGGTCCAGAGGTCAGCAGGGAGCCATCCACAGTTTCCATCTGTACTGGAGTAGCCTTCTTCACTGAACGTATCCCCTGTTTCAGAGCAAAGGAGACATCCATAAAATTTCCACTTGCCCCTGAGTCGATCATAGCAGAGCTAGACACCCAAGCTGAGTCAACCCAGAGTTTGATGGAAAGAAAGCAATGAGAATTGTTTTTCTTACAACTCAGCTGGGACACCGCTGAGGAAACTTGAAAAATGGCAGCGTTTACACAGTCAACGTCCTCAGAGGTAACGGAGTTTAAGTCCGAGAAATCAAGATCTGTTGCTGCAGATCTCTCTGGAGCCTGAGGCTCGGACCTGACAGATCCCCTCTCGCAACACTCACAATGAATGAGTGCTGCAGTAGTCTTACGAGAACGGCTGGGGCAGTTTATAATGAAGTGCCCTGACTTACCACAATAGAAACATAGATTCTCCTTAAAACGATGTTCCTTGCGTGCATCACTAACCCGTCGTTGTAAAGAGTCTACCTGCATGGGTTCAGGTTCAGGTTCCCGTGTAATCCTACTCAAAGGTTCCTTAGCTGGAGAGGAAGGTAGGAAAAGGTTAGTGCGATTGCTTTCGAACCATCTCTCTTGCCTGCGTTCAGTCAGACGAGTATCAATACGGATGCAGTAGTTAATAAAGTCACCTAACGCAGTGGGAGGGTCGGCACGAGCAAGTTCATCCTTAATCAGTGGAGATAACCCCTTTCGAAAAATAGATTTTTTGGCAGAACTGTCCCAGGTGGTATCAAGGGCCCATCTCCTGAAATCCAAGGCATATTCAGCTACCGAGTGCTTACCTTGGCGCAAAGCTAACATGGCTGCTTCAGCTGTTGCACCTCGATTGGGGTCATCAAACACCTGCCCCATGGCTGAAATAAAAGCATCAAGGTGATTCAAACAATCATCCTCAGTCTCAATCAGAGGGTTTGCCCACATCAAAGCCTTGTTGGTAAGCAACATAATTATAGTAAGCACCTTAGATCGTTCAGTGGGAAATTGTGAAGCATGTGCAGAAAAAAAAAGATTGCATTGATTAATAAATCCCCTGAATTTCTCACGTTCACCGCCAAAACGAAAAGGGGGCAACTTGGGAATCCCAGAACTCGGGGCTACGGCAGGAGCCTGGACTCGCCCTTCTAGAACCTCAATCCTGGCTCGCAAATCCTGGGCAGTCTGTCCAAACACTTGCAAATTGTGATTAGTGAGGTCCTGTAGGCTTGAAAAACGGGTCTTTATATTCTGCAAATCTGCAAGGATATTATCAGTCACTCCGCAAAGTTCCTTTATGCGGGCCTCCATTTTCCAGATCTTTTAAGACAGGAGTACTGGAAGAAGAGGAGAGGAGAAAAAAAAAACAATAGTGTTTACCTGTGGTAACACTGCAGAGAGAAAAAAAAATTAAGGGAACTGCTCACCTGGAATGGTTGTGAGAAGTCACAACCACCCTCATCACAGAAAGTTCACCCGGACATCTGATATCCACAGTTACAGCAGACAAAAAAGAGAAAAGAAAAAAAAAAAAAACAATAGTGTTTACCTGTGGTAACACTGCAGAAAAAAAAAACACTTAAGGAATTGCTCACCTGAAATGGTTGTGAGAAGTCACAACCACTGTCATCACAGAAAGTACAACCGGACATCCGATATCCACAGTTACAGCAGACACAGCCTTTCCAGACCCAGCAGACACTAACGTTTTGGCTTCAGAATCTTGTAATGTATGTAGTACAGTTCATATAGCGTCTTGTGCTTGGGTGCGATGAAAATACATGAGACACAGGTTTGATATAGAAAGTCTTGTATTACTTCATACAAGTTGGCAAAAATAGTCACACAGTTTGCAGACACAGAAGCAGGAGACACAGCAGGCCAGAGTAATCTAAGCTCAGCAATCACTCTCCACAACAGGTTCAGGATCTTCTTCTCTGTTACCGTAAGTCTATGCAAACGTGGGTCTTTCAAAGAGCAGGGTTCAGAGTCCACAAGTGCTTCAGAGTTCCTCAGTAGGAATAGCTGGAGTACAAGGTCCAAGGCTTTAGGAGTCAGGTCACAGGTTCACTGCAGGCTAGATTCTGAAGCACTGATTGCTCACTGTGGCTGCTTAAGAAGCAAAAGGAGAGAATCAGGGCGGGAACATGCAAGCTGGAAACTCCATTTTGACTGAGGGCAAGATAGCTGCAGCAAGACAGAAAGTAAAATGGCTGACGAACAAACTGAGTTTCAGGAACATGTACACAGAACCTTACAGTTATGTGTTGTATGGTTTCGTTTCATGAAATCCGACTTTGGCGAAAGTCGGCGATTTTTGAAATTGAATGACCTGTTTCGCTCAACTCTAGTGACTACATGTAACAGCTGACTAACCTGCCCAATCAGCTGTTACCAGTGGAATTGTGGGAATGTCTCCGGTATATCTGCCTGTATGTGTAATAAATCAATGGAGCCGGATAAGTTATGGCAAACAGAAATGCAGAACAAGCAAACCTTTGGTTTATTAACAAAGGAATTAAAACTAAATTATGAATTTAACAAAATGTCAAAATATATGTAACCTTATAGTATATTATTGGAATTTCTTAAAGAGCTGCTGGCTTGCTAATATATCAGATCATCTATGTATAAGTAACAGTCTTCTGAGATGAAACAATATCTTAACCCCTTCTCTCCGCAGCACATTTTGTTTTTGCTTTTCTCTTTTTCGTTCCCTTCTTCCCAGAGCCATAACTTTTTTATTTTTCGGTTAGTTTTACCATATCGTGTACTCAAAAACAGGAATAAAAATTCCAACTTTGGTAAAATTGCAAAAAAAGTGCAATTCCACAAGTGTTTTTAGATTTTTTTTTACCATGTTCACCAAATGCTAAAAATGAAACCAAACATGTCTAGGTTCTTTATTTAAGTGGTGAAAAAAAATCCAAAGTTTGTTAAAAAAAAAATAAAAATTGCACCATTTTTCGAGACCCGTAGCGTCTCCATTTTTGTGATATCAGGTTGGTTGAGGGCTTATTACTTGTGTGTCGAGCTGACGTTTTTATTGATACCATTTTGGTGCAGATTCCATCTTTTGATCGCTCGTTATTGCGTGTTAATGCAATGTCGCTGCGACCAAAAAAATGTAATTCTGGGGGTTTTATTTTTTTTCTCGCTAACCCGTTTAGCAATCAGGTTAATCCTTTTTTTTTATTGATAGATCGGGCGATTCTGAAGGCGGCGATATCAAATATGTGTATGTTTGACTTTATTTTACTGCTTCATTTTGAATGGGGAGATAGGGCGGTGATTTAAACGTTTATATTTTTTTTTATATTTTAACCCCTTAATGACTCCAGCTTTTTCCGGTTTTGCATTTTCATTTTTCGCTCCCCTTCATCCCAGAGCCATAACTTTTTTATTTTTCCGTTAATATGGCCATGTGGGGGCTTATTTTTTTGCGGGACAAGTGTACTTTTCAACGACATCATTGGTTTTACCACGTCGTGTACTCGAAAGCTGGAAAAAAAATTCCAAGTGCGGTGAAATTGCAAAAAAAATGCAATCCCACACTATTTTTTGTTTGGCTTTTTTTTCTAGGTTCACTAAATGCTAAAACTGACCTGCCATTATGATTCTCCAGGTATTACGAGTTCATAGACACGAACATGTCTAGGTTCTTTTTTTATCTAAGTGGTGAAAAAAAATTCCAAAATTTGCTAAAAAAAAAAATTGCGCCATTTTCCGATACCCGTAGCGTCTCCATTTTTCATGATCTGGGGTTGATTGAGGGCTTATTTTTTGCATGCTTTGCTGACGTTTTTAAGGATATCATTTATGTGCAGCTACAATCTTTTGATCGCCCGTTATTGCATTTTAATGCAATGTCGTGGCAACCAAAAAAAACGTAATTCTGGCGGTTTGCACTTTTTTCCCGCTACACCGTTTAGCAATCGGGCTAATCCTTTTTTTTTATTGATAGATCGGGCGATTCTGTACGCGGCGATACCAAATATGTGTTTGTGTGATTTTTTTTTTTATTGTTTTATTTTGAATGGGGCGAAAGGGGGGTGACTTAAACTTTTTATAGTTTTTTTTATTTTTTTCATATTTTTTACAACTTTTTTTAAAAATTTTGGCGTGCTTCAAATGCTTTCATGGGAGGCTAGAAGCATCCACTACTTGATGCCTCTGCTACATATGGGCGATGCTCAGATCGCCTGTATGTAGCAGAATTACAGCATTGCTATGAAGCGCCGACCACCGGGTGACGCTCATAGCAATGCCTCATCAACAACCATAGAGGTCTCTATGAGACCTCAGGTTGTTATGGTAATGCATCGCTGACCCCTGATCACGTGACGGGGGTCGACGATGCACGTATTTCCAGCCCGGTGGCCGGAAGCACTGGTTAAAACCCGCTGTCAGCGTTTGACAGCGCGATTTAACTAGCTAATATGCGCGTGTCAATCGCGATTCCACCTGCTCCTAGTGTGGGAACATGTCAGCTGTTCAAAACAGCTGACATGTCCCGACTTTGTTGCGGGCTCACCGCCAGAGCCATCATCAAAGCTGGGCATCTGACCTTGGATGTACTATCCCGTCGAAGGTCAGAAAGGGGTTAAAAACTTTTTTTAAAACTTTTGACATGCTTCAAAAGTCTCCATGGGAGTAGAGATGCCATAACTGATTGGCTCTGCTATATACAGGCGATGATCAGATCACCTGTATGTAGCAGCATAACTCACTTGCTATGAGCGCGACCAAATCATCAGCAAGGAAAACTGACATTAACCCCTGCTGGCCTGAAAGGGAAAAAGCTACATTTAAATTATAGTGGAACCAGAGCTGCCACGAGTCCAAAAATGGATCGTGACAAATATGCTCTGTGAACAGCCAGCTTCTTCAGCAATGACCTTTTGTGGCTTACCCTCCTTGTGGAGTGTGTCAATGACTGCCTTCTGGGAATCTGTCAAGTCAACAGTCTTTGCCATGATTGTGGAGCCTACTGAAACAGACTAAGGGCCCCGTCTCACATAGCGACACATCAGCGATCCCGACAACGATCAGGATCGCTGGTGTGTCGCTACATGATCGCTGCTGAGCTGCCAAACAGGCAGCTCAGGCAGCTATCAGGACAGCGACACTGCGGGTAACGTCGCCTAGTTACCCGCAGTGTACGTTGGATACCAGCCGGCTGATGCAGGGAGCTGGTAACCAAGGTACACTTCGGGATTCCAGGCACAGCCCCGCGCCTGGAAACCCGAAGTGTACCTTGGTTACCAGCTGGTCTCCCGCCTGTCACGCAGCGATGCGTGCTGGCCAGCGGGAGACCAGCGATCAAAAAAATGTCCAGGCATTTCTGACACAACCAGCGATTCACAGCAGGGGCCCGATCGCTGGTATGTGTCAGGCATCGCGAGATCGCTGCTGAGATCGCTGTTTAGCAGCGATCTCGCTATGTGAGAAGGGGCCTTAAGGGACCTTTTTAAATGCTTAGGAAGCCTTTGCAGGTGTTTTTGTTAATTATTCTAATTTACTGAGATAATGACTTTTGGTTTTTCATTGGCTGTAAGCCATAATCATCAACATTAACAGAAACAAACACTTGAAATAGATCACTCTGTGTGTAATGACTCTATAGAATATATGAGTTTCACTTTTTATATGAAGAACTGAAATAAATTAACTTCTTGATGATATTCTAATTTTGTGAGAAGCACCTGTATATTTAATCTGAAGTGGTATGCAACAATTATAAATTAGGACACGTGTTAATTATTACATATGCAGGGGAGCACATAGAAATCACGGGGACCCATAGCAGAAATTCTAATTGCCCCTCCTCTCCTCAAAAAAAACAACTTAATATTCGGCAGTGCCACACAAGAGCATATCTCACAAGTGATTTTCTCCTTTTCCTCCTATTGAAGTCCCTAGATTTCATTGTTGTTTTAAAGTATGATGACAACATTTTTTTCCCCCTGAAACAGAGTATGATATTCCCACCATGATTTTTCACAGTACCCTCCACACACGGCATGATGACCCTAATGTACTCCCCTCTACCCTCCCCTAACAAAATATTGTGACCCCCAACACAGTGATGCCTCAACTGTGATCACCACACAGCCCTCATACAGTATGATGGGCCTTCACACCACTCCACTTAGTATGATGGCCCCAACACAACCATCCACACTGTATAATGACCCCAATTAGCCCTCCAAACAGTATAATGGCCTCCACATAGTCCTACATATAGTATAATGGTCCCCACATAGTCCTTCATATAGTATAATGACTCTCACATAGCCCTCCAAATAGTATAATCACTCCCACATAGCCCACCAAATAGTATAATGGCCCCCACATAGCCATCCAAATAGTATAATAGCCTCCACATAGCCCTCCAAATACTATTATGGCTCCCACATAGCCCTTCATATAGTATAATGGGCTTTACATAACCCTCTATATAGTAAAATGACCTCCACATAGCCCTCCAAATAATATAATAGGCCCCACATATTCCTCCATACAGTATAATGGTCCCCATATAGTCCTTCAAACAGTATTATGGTCCCCAGACAGTCCTCCATATAGTATTATGGGTCCCAGATAATCCTCCACACAGTATTATGAGACACACAGTCCTCTATACAGTATTATGGGCCCTATATAGTCCTCAATATAATAATCTGGGTCCTATATAGTCCTACAAACAGTATTATAGGCCAAAGATAGTCCTCCATACAGTATTATGGGTCACATATAGTCCTTCATACAGTATTTTGGTCCCCAGATAGTCTTCCATATAGTATTATGGGTCCAAGATAATCCTCCATATAGTATTATGAGACACACATAGTCCTCCATACAGTATTATGGGCCACACATAGTCCTTCATACAGTATTATGGGCCCCACATAGCACTTGATATATTAATATGGGTCCCATAAAGTCCTACATACAGTATTATGGGCCCCATATAGTCCTCAATACATTATCATGGGTCCCATATAGTCATCCATACAGTATTATGGGCCACATGTAGTCCCTCTTCCAGTATTATGGGCCTCATATAGTCCTCATACAATATTATTATTAAATGCATTCAATTGCTGCAGCATGATGCAGGTGTTAGATCATACTTGCCTCAGTCTTGTTAGAAGTTCTAGCAGTCGGTCAGTGTCTTTCCCTGAGGACCCTTGGAGGATTGCTGGAGTGACATTTCGGTTGTCTTCTCAAGCTAAATGTTTTCCCCCATGTCCGTGGTCCCTCTGTCACGCACAGTGTAGGAAACACTAATTGCAACTCAAAGGGATGAGGGGAAGGGAGTGCAACACTAGGGAAGCAGAGAGTGGAGACCCCTAGACAGATCTAACGTCACCTTGTCTACCCTAAGCGTCCCTATATAGATTCCGGACCTATCGCCAAGCAGGATACCTAAACCCTGCCTGACCCTAGCAGTAAGCCCTGTTTAGGGAAGGACGGGGTAGCGCTAGTCGATCACCGCTATAACTAAAGACAGATGGGATGGACAAGAAAGGGGAACAGTTAGCTTGAGAGAAACACAGACGTCCTCCAAACACCAAAGAGCAAGATAGCCGACTGCTATAGCTCCAAGATTCAACAGTGGGAATGTAAATATCACCGGCAACTCCCAGCAGCCAGCTGGGAGTCTATAAACACCCCTGTCCAGGTTTGTCAGTTAGAGCCGGGGGAGGTTGCCACTGGGTCCTATAGTTAGAAGGACTAGGAAGGAGTCTGCAAAGTCAACTGCTGAGACCTTGTGCAGATAGATGCAAGTGTGAATGTCTGCAGCCTTTGACACACCCGTGACACCCTCTCTATCTTTAGTTATAGTGGGGACTGACTAGTTCAACCCAACCCCTCCCTATCGCTAGGATCAGGCAAGGATTAGGTTCCTGATTGGCGATAGATGCAAAACCTATATAGAGACCTTTAGGGAAGACAGGGTGATTTTATATCTGCCCAGGGGGTCTCCACTCCCCTCTTCCCTAGTGTTTGGGCTCCCCCTTCCCGTTGTTGTGCACTTACTTATCTTTCACCCAGCGTGACATATGGGCCCCATATAGTCCTAAATACATTATTATTGGTCCCATATAGTTCTCCATACAGCATTATGGGCCTCATATGTTTCTCCATACAGTATTATGGGCCCCATATAGTCCTCCATACAATATTATGGTCCCCATATAGTCCTACAAACAGTATTATTGGCCCAGATAGTCCTCCATAAAGTATTATGGGCCACAGATAGTTCTCCATAGTTTTATAGACCCCATATAGTCCTCTATATATTAATATGGGTCTCATATAGTCCTACATACAGTATTATGGGCCTCATATAATTCCCCATACAGTATTATGGGCCCCAT
Organism: Oophaga sylvatica; assembly: GCA_033576555.1. Lineage (NCBI taxonomy): Eukaryota > Metazoa > Chordata > Amphibia > Anura > Dendrobatidae > Oophaga > Oophaga sylvatica. The sequence continues at coordinate 16,526 of JARQOD010004393.1, forward strand.
ATAGTCCTCCATACATTATTATGGGCCACGTATAGTCCTCCATACAGTATTATGGGCCCCGTATAGTCCTCATACATTATTATGGGCCCTATATAATCTTCCTTCCAATATTATAGGTCCTATGTAATCCTCCATTCAGTATAATGGGCCCCACATTAAAAAAAAATAAAACATTATTACTATTTATTATTATAGCACCATTTATTCCATGGCGCTTTAGATGTGAGGTGGGGTATACATAATAAGTACAAGCACAGTAATCTTAAACAATACAAGTCACGACTGCTAGAGGAGGAGAGAGGACCCTGCCCACAAGGGCTCACAATCTACAAGGGATGGGTGAGGATACAGTAGGTGAGGGTAGAGCTGGTCGTGCAGCGGTTTGGTGGATCAGTGGTTACTGCAGGTTGTAGGCTTGTCGGAAGACCTATCGTCTTCAGGTTCTTTTTGAAGGTTTCCACGGTAGGCGAGAGTCTGATTGATATGTTGTGGTTTAGAGTAGGGGGGATGCGCGGGAGAAATCTTGTATGCGATTGTAGGAAAAGGAGATAAGAGGGGAGGAGAGATGGAGATCTTGTGAGGATCGGAGGTTGCATGCGGGTAAGTACCGGGAGACGAGGTCACAGATGTATGGAGGACTCAGGTTGTGGATGGCTTTGTATGTCATGATTAGGGTTTTGAACTGGAGTCTTTGGGTAATGGGGAGCCAGTGCAGGGATTGACAGAGGGGAGAGGCCGGGGAATAGTGGGGGGACAGGTGGATTAGTCGGGCAGCAGAGTTTAGAATAGATTGGAGGGGTGCGAGAGTGTTAGAGGGGAGGCCACAGAGCAGGAGGTTGCAGTAGTCAAGGCGGGAGATGATAAGGGCATGGACTAGGATTTTTGCAGATTCTTGGTTGAGGAATGTACTGATCCATGAAATATTTTGAGCTGAAGTCGGCAGGAAGTGGAAAGGGCTTGGATATGTGGTTTACAAGAGCGATCAGTGTCAAGGATAACCCCGAGGCAGTGAGCTTGAGGGACTGGAGTGAGTTGGCAGTCGTTTACTTTAATGGATAGGTCCATTGGAGGGGTTGCGTGAGATGGGGGAAAGATGATAAATTCTGTTTTGTCCATATTAAGTTTTACAAATCTAGCGGAGAACAAGGATGAAATAGCTGACAGACATTGAGGGATTCTGTTTAGTAAGGAGGTGATGTCTGGTCCAGAGATGTAGATCTGTGTGTCATCAGCATAGAGGTGATATTCAAAGCCGTGAGATTCTATGAGCTGTCCGAGGCCGAAGGTGTAAATGGAGAAGAGCAGGGGCCCTAGAACTGAACCTTGCGGGACTCCGACTGATAGGGGGCGTGGTGAGGAGGTGGTGTGCAAGTGGGAGACACTGAATGTCTGGTCTGTTAGGTATGATGTGATCCAAGATAGGGCCAAGTCTGTGATACCAAGAGATGAGAGGGTCTGTAGTAATAGGGAATGCTCCACTGTGTCAAAGGCAGAGGACAGGTCCAGGAGGAGGAGGACAGAGTAGTGTCGCTTGGTCTTGGCGGTTAATAGGTCATTGGTGACCTTAGTTAGGGCAGTTTCAGTGGAGTGGTGTGGCCGGAAGCCAGATTGTAAGTGGTCAAGGAGGGATGTTGTGAATGGGTTTGAGATGAGTTCTGAGCAGAGGCTCTGGTGGTTACAAGCGGTGCTAGTGAAGATTGTGAGGACTGGGAATCAGGTGTTACTGACTGGTCTTATATAAGGGAGTCATTTTCCTTCAGGGTCCCCTCCTGGGCTTCTGCCCTCTCAGTTTAGTTCAGCCACTGAGTTTTGTTCTTTTGCTTTTTCCAGTTTTTTCAGTGGCTGCTGTTTTTATTTTGTTACACCAGAGAACTAATTTAGGTGGTAGAGGTCGTGTGATCTCAGGTGATTTTGAAATTAGTAGAGTTGGTGCTTTTCAGGGTTTTCTGGATTGCAGTAAGTACCCTTCCTATCCTTTTCTATTTAGATAGTTTGGGCCCCAGCGTTTGCTCATACTATTTTCTTTCTGTGTCAGTATTTCCTCTTGTCTAACCGCCATTACATGTTTGGGGGCTTTCTGTTATCTTTGGGGTTCTGCTCCGGGGCAGATAGCTTTCCTATTTCTATCTTTAGGTGTAGTTAGTTTCTCAGGCTGTGACGAGGCGTCTAGGACCAACGTAGGAACGCTCCACGGCTGCCTCTAGTTGTGGTGGTTAGTCAGTCAGGGTACTGCAATCTCATAGATTCCAACTGCTCTGGTGTATTGCCTTTTTTACCTGCACTCCTCAGCTACCGAAACATAACAGAGGGAGCAAGAAGAGAGGTGGGAGGACAGTTCAAAATGGACGTGTTGTTCCAGTAGTTTTGAGGCATAGGGGAGAAGTGATATAGGGCGATAGCTAGATACAGAGGATGGGTCAAGAGAGGGCATTTTGAGGATAGGTGTGGTTGAGGCATGTTTAAAGCTTGAGGGGAAAACACCAGTTGTTAGTGATAAGTTGAAGAGATGGGTTAGGGTTGGGATGAAGACTGTGGTGAGGTCTGGGATGAAGTGGGATGGGATCGGGTCAAGAGCACAGGTAGTGAGATGTGATCTTGAGAGTAGAGTGGAGAGTCGATCTTCTGTAATGGTGGAGAAGTTGGTTTTGGAGGAGGAGGGCAGTTAGGAGGAAGAGCTCTTGGGGTTGTTGACCAAAACTGTGTCTAATGTTATCAATCTTCTCCTTGAAAAATGAGGCAAAGTCTTCAGCTGAGATGAAGGGGGGAAGGAGGAGGTGCTGTGAGGCAGAGGAGAGAATTGAAGGTGTTGAATAGCTGTTTAGGGTTGTGAGACAGGGAGGATATGAGAGATGAGAAGTAGGTTTGTTTTGCTGCAGCGAGTGTGGCCTTGAAAGTGTCGGGGTTGTAGCGACAAACCACTCGTCCTCCAGTCACTCCGGATTCAGGCTATGAGCATGGGTCGACCAATCAAAGAATGAGTCAGACAACAAGCTGGTTCAAACTCAGAGCATACTCAGAGAACTACTGGCAAGCAGCAGTCTCGGCGCAGTTCTGTCTTTATTCCTACAAGCACAAAGTTATATAGTATGCATATCAGGGTGGAGTAAGGGGTATCTAAAGAGAAACAGTATAGCCATATATGGATATATATAGTATTCTGCCGTCTGGATTGGTTCCACTGTTCCTTCAGCCCAGTCCTTGAATGATGTAACTTTTGGCTGATGCAATCTTCTTGGAATTTAGGATCCGGCTCTATTCCTCAGAGATGGGTCTTAGCTAAATGCCACGTAGCAAGAAAAGCTTATTGTTTGAATACACAAAATGGAAGCTAGCACATAAGCATCATATAAAAGTACAAAAATATATTTTAACCCTGACAGTCCCCCCTAAACACTAAGCTTTCCCTTGCAGGGGTGGCCTTTGAGACTGTCCATGTGTTGGGGGAGGGGAGGTGGATTTCTTCACTTATTTATCTTAGAAGCTGTCCCCTGGTAGGACGCCCCCAGACAAACAAGTCCCTACTTTAGCAGACACATGGAGTTCTCCCAACCTGTCCCTAAACTAAATCTCTTAGTTGAACTTTATCATAGGAGGTTTTGTCGGGCTTATCCAGGGGAATATACTTTTCCATGTCCTCTTTACTTGCATCATCATATAACAGGGATACGGTTTCCTGGTGTAAGAAAGTTCCTGACACGGGAGCCGCGCTGGTGATAGCTTTTCTGTATAGAGGTATTACACAACACAGGACCACTAAGCCCAGCACCAGGAGTCCTCCAATTACTAAGCAGGCCTGCTGGAGGAATCCCTTAAGACCTCCCAACCAACTTGAGAAGAAAGAGGTATCTACCCCTGCATTTTCCTTTACCTCCTGGGCCAGGTTTTTAATTTTCGTAAGGGCCGCCATGGTTTTACCATTAACTCCAGAGTTCTGAGGGATATATGTACAGCATTCTTCTCCTATCATCCCACATACCCCGCCTTTTTCTGCAAGGATCATGTCAATAGCCAACCTATTCTGGAGGGTCATTCTAGTGTTGGGTCCTAATTCTTCAACTATACCTTGGAAAGCGTCTCTACTATAGTTGATAAACCTTTGCTCAGTGTAATTAACATAGTTTATCCAGTCCACATTTCTGTTGATCTGTATGGTGGGAATGAGGGAGAGGAAACCTGCAGTGATCTGGTTCTGGGCTTTGTACTCGTCGGGGACCCCCCTAGGGACACCTATGGAATCTATATAGACCTTGGGGTCATCAGCATAGCTGGTATGCAGCTGATCTAGACTTCTCTTTTTCCTAGTTAGTTCAGGGGCTATTTCTGGGTCCCAGGGTAGGATTTTGAATTGCATGGCCAGCTTCACCAATGTACACTGACCACTCCATACACCTGGCAGCTGAGATCTCAGTCTTCCGTCCCCACAGAACCAATAAATATCATACATGTATCTGGAATGATTAGTCAGTAGGTTAGCATCTATAGTCTTATTGGTCTGGCAGAACCCGTCTTCAAATACCCCTAAAGAGGGACCAGTAGAGTTGTCAGGAGAGTAGCAGGTATAGTTATCCTTATTTACTATCACATCCCGAGGGGTTCGCAATTTGGTTTTTAGACTGACGAGGGGAATATAATCAGGACAGGAGGTGTCATTAGCTCCTTTCAATAACCCCAATAGACAGACTGTGGCATTGTGGTCAGCAGGGAAAGCATGCGTATATAGATAAGTGTTGGCAGCAGCGCAGGTTATACACCCCACCGATATATTTTGGGCCCTGACGTTGTACCTAACCCATTCTAACCATAGATTTTTACGGGGATTAACTTGGGTTTCCATAGAAAAGACATCTTCCCATTTGAGCCCTGGGATTGGAATTACTTCATTAAGTACCTGTTGTAACATTTCTCCACCCTGGGGCTGGCCTGTGATATCAGGGGCTTGAGTGGGCTTGGTTTTTATATCCTTTTATACTATAATGCCTAATCTTGGGTTTATAGAACCGGCATGACAACCCAAGACATATTTTCCCAGATCCTCAGGCTGTGGATTTTCTAAATTAAGGTACAGAGGAAAACAATTTTTGGGATAACACCCTCGTGTGCCTATTTTACCTGTACTCAGGGTCATTCGAGTTAGAAGAGACCGGCCCTGTTTATCCTTCCTAATCATAGCCTCTTTGGGTTTATACCCCCAATCAATCTCCCCTGTGTTCCACCCCACATCAGACCAGTAGTAACAGTATTCATTCCCAGGACGAGTTACACATAGATAAAATATTCCTCGTTGATACGCATCATGCCAATATTTTGTCTGTAAGGCTCCAGTACAGTCTACTATATCACAAAAATCAAAAGCGTAGGTTTGCACTGGATTAGTTGTGTTTATCCAAAATATAGTGGCTGCCCATACTGTAACAGATAGCGAACAGACACAAAGGATATAGAAGGTGGCCTTCATTCTTTATAGACTCGTCTTGTCCTTCTTGCAGTGAGAGGCGTGAATCCAGGTGCTCTTGCCCTCAAGCTTCAGTGCTGTAGGAGTGGTCAGGATCACGGTGTAGGGACCCTCGAACCTGGGCTGGAGACAGTCTTTGCGGACAAACTTTTTCACGTACACCAAATCACCGGGCGTGAAGTCATGCACAGTGTCACCTGTAGATTCTGGGAGAGAAGCAGACACTGTAGAATGGGTGTTAGTCAACTCTTTAGACAAAGCAATCACAAATTTTACTACTTTATCATTAGTCTCAGATAGCTCTTGGGGTCTGATTTCCCCTATTTTGGGTGGGGCCCCAAACAGAATTTCATAAGGGGTCAGCCCATGTTTGGCCTGAGGAGTGTGTCTGATATGGTACAGCACTATGGGGAGTAGGTCAGGCCAGGGGAGAAGGTGATTTTGGGTCATTTTCAGGAGCTGAGTTTTGAGGGTGGAGTTCATTCTCTCCACCTTGCCTGAGCTGGCTGGGTGATATGGGGTGTGGAGGCCCAAGTCTGTTCCCAACATAGCCCAGAGTTCCTTGTAGATGCTTGCAGTAAAGGCTGGTCCTTGGTCTGACGCTATCACTTCAGGAATTCCAAATTGCAGGCAATTTCAGTGATCAGCTTCTTTGCTGTGGTTTTTGCAGTCATGTTGGTGACTGGGTAGGCTTCGGGCCAGGCAGAGAACATGTCCACAGCCACAAGAACATATTAATATTTTCCTGCTTTGGGCATCTGGATATGATTAACCTGTATTCTCTGCCAAGGGTAGTCTGGCTTAGCCAGGTGTTGGAGTGGGACTCGTTCTGTAGCAGTTGGGTTGCAGGTGGCACAGACAGAGCAAGATTTTGAGTATGCAGCCACCGCGGAGGAAATTCCAGGTGCATAGTACAGCTTCTGAATACAGGCTAGAGCTTGGTTCTTCCCTCTGTGGGTAGGTCCATGAGCCCATGCGGCCACAGCTGGGTACATACGTCTGGGCAGACAGGGTTTTCCGTTCATCTTGTGGAAAGGAGGGTATGGACCTGATGCTGTGGCCCCTGCTGCCCTCCATTGTTTAATCTCCTCAATAGGGGTCTTCTTTTGTTCCTCCCACAACTTCTCTTCAGGTGGCCTCATCAATTTGGATTCTTCATGTGAGTCCAAATGTTCCATTTCATCGTCTTCAATCATCTGTTGTCTTCTCTTCTGTCCTTGAGGACCAAGATGGGCTTGCATGGCTTGTTCTTTAGCCTGTGCTCTAGTAAGGGCCATTGCTATGGTCCGTGGAGCTTCTTCGGCTTCCCCCTCCTGCCACTTTGGTGACACATTCTTCATGGCTGCAGCTTTAGCAGCCTGATCTGTCAGGTGATTTCCTCTGGCTTCCTTTGAGTCCAGTTTTCCATGTGCTTTAACTTTGACAACGGCAATCTGGACAGGTTCCTCTAGAGCTTTCATGAGGGCCTTGATCCATGAAGCATGCTTTACTGGTGTTCCAGCTGCTGTAATGAAGCCTCTTGACTTCCACAAGAGTCCCAAAATCTTGGCAAATTCCATATCCATATCTAGAGTCTGTGTAGACATTGGCTGTTGTTCCTGCTGCAATGTGACAGGCTTCTATTAGAGCCACAAGTTCAGCCTCTTGAGCAGACATGTAAGGTGGCAGTGCTTCAGCCATAAGAACCTCAGTTTCTGTAGTAACGGCATATCCTGTGTGGAACTTGCCCTGAGCGTCTGCAAAGCGGGAGCCATCAGTCCATAGATGTAATGCTGGATCTGGAAGTGAATGTGACAACACATTCTCAGGTGCGGAAGTTTCCAATCGCAAAACTTCCAAACAGTCATGTGGTCTTGTGCAGGGGTACTCTTCTTCTTCCTCAGAAGGTGGAAGCAAAGTGGCAGGATTCACAGTGGTGCATTTCTGGAACGTGATGTTGGAGGGTAACAGCAGTGAACATTGAAGACGAAGGTGCCTTTGGTGCATGAGGTGCCTGGGTGAAGTTTGTTGGAGGACAGCAGAGAGATCATGACCAGCCTGTATGATCAAGTCATGTCCAAGGACGACGTCAGCAGACTTATCCAGTAGGGTGTGAGCAGCATGGACTGCTTTGAGACATGTAGGTGCAGTGCGGGCCACGGGGTCCAGACGTGCTGAGTAGTAGCCTAGAGGCTTGAACTTGTCAGCTTGGCGTTGGGCCAGGACTCCAGATGCGTGTCCCCCGGATTCGGACACGAAGAGATGAAAGGGTTGAGTGTAATCCGGGATGCCTAAGGCAGGAGCAGAGATGACACTCTCCCTAAGTGCTATAAAACAACGTTTCTGTTCTTCATAGACATTTGGACCCGGGGCATTCCGCCAGTCTGGGCCTCCATTCTTGAGACAGTCATACAAGGGTTGCATGAGTCTGGAGGCGTCAGGGATCCACTGTCTACAGTAGTCCAAGGAAGGTCTGCATGGCAGAATAAGTCTCGGGGTAGAATATCTCTCGGATGGCCTGTTTCCTTTCTTCAGTCAGATGTCTGGCCCCTTGCGAGATACAGTGACCAAGGAAGACAACTTTGAGTTGGCACCACTGCACTTTGTTCTTGGAGACCTTGCAGCTGGCAGCATGAAGAAACATCAAAAGTGATGTGGATGCATCTTCAATGGTATCCTCAGTTCCACAAAGTAAGAGGTCGTCCACGTATGGCAAGAGGGTAACCTCTGGGTGTTCCTGGATCCATGGTTCTAAGACCAGCTTCATAGCCTGAGTGAACTGGTTAGGTGAGTTCTGGGCTCCTTGTGGAGTTCTAGTCCATGTGAGTTGTGATCCTTGGAAGGTGAAGGCAAAGAGAAACCATGAATTATCATGTAGACACACACTGAAGAAAGAGTTGGCCAAATCTATGACAGTGAAAACGGTAGCTGTGGTGGGTACCTGGGACAATAGAGTATTTGGATTAGGTACCACCGGTGTCTCCAGAATGGGTGGCAGCATTCACTGCTCTGAGATCCTGGACCAGCCGGTACTTTGGAGGTTCTCCTGGAGCAGTCTTCTTCTTAACTGGAAACAGAGGTGTGTTGCAGGGAGACACACACCTTATGAGAACTCCAGATTGAAGGAGGGAGGTAATTTGGGTACCCAGGCTCTGTTCTTGGGCGGCCTTGAGGGGATACTGGGGCAGGCGAGGGTATTTATGACCTGGTTTGAGATGCACTTCTACCAGAGGCACCTCCAAAAGGCCCACATCTTCAGGACCATTTGACAACAGAGAATCAGGGAACAGAGAGGTATCCAGAAAGGTGTCAGGTTGGATGGTCATCATCATGAGAGGGAAGGCTTTGAGGACACATCTATCTTCCATACCATGTTCTGAGTTAGGGTCCTGCAGGAGGAGTTCCATTCCTTGCTCCCCAAAGGAAATGGTGGCTTTCATTCTCTTGAGAAGATCTGCCCCGAGCAGGTTGACAGGGCAAGTTTCAGAGACTAGGAACTTGGTCAATACTCCAGTAAAGGGCCCTGCAGCTACTGGAACCGTTAGAGGAGATGAGACATGTTGACCTTCAACTCCTACACAGGTGAGAGTTTCTGAAGACAGGGCAATGGAGGGAGGTAATTGTGCGGAAGAAATAACTGATGTGGCCGCTCCAGTGTCCACCAGGAACTTCAAAGGTTGTTGATCCACCTGTAAGGTAACGGTCCCACAGGCTGCAGAGGGGTGGGTTGCAGGGAAGGTGGACACTGGTTGGCCTGCCCGTCATTGGCGAGGGCCATTAGGTCGGTAGGGGGACCCGTCACCATAAGGACCACCGTTCCTGGAGTTCTGAGAATAACTCTGGGAGTCATACCGTCTTCTGGCTGGGCAATCTCTGCGGACGTGGTTTGGACTACCACATTCCCAGCAGAGCATTCGTCCAGTATCATCACGGTTTCTCCTTCCTCGATTGAGAGGGGCTGCTTGCCTATTATCATTCGGATAATATTCTTGTCTCCTTTGCTGAGGTGGGGTGTCCGGACCTGAACCTTTGACCATGACCCATTTGCTTCCTGGCTGATTAGGGGGTGCTGGCATGTCGTCTTGGGCTTGGTAGATCATAGTGGCAGATGAGGGTGACTTCTTTTTAGGCTTTGTGTCTTTGTCACGTTTCTGTATAGCTTTCTGAAATGCTTTGGCCACAGTAACTGCGTCATCGAAATTGGCAGATCTGATTTCTGGTCGAGTCAGCAAGATGTCATCTTTAAGACTGTCCTGGAGGCCATCGATGAAAGATTGAACCAGGAGGGTGGCCTGATTCTTTATATGGGGATCGTACCCCAAATCCTCAAAGTGCAGACTGAGCCGTGAGGCATATGATTCCACAGACTCCTCTGTTTCTTGCTTGACATCCTGGACAGACCCAGTCTGGTCTGATAGGCGGTCCTGTGCCCAGGCCTTGAGTTGTATCATAAATTCTAGACCAGAGTCATGGGTTGAAAGGGACCCGGCTTTGGAAGGGTCTAGGGCCTTCTGGATGGTGGGTAAAAAGGCTTCCTTAGCCTTCACAGACGTAATACCCGAGAGGTCAGACCAGGTGGCTCCATAGACACTACGGGTGACGCCCAGACTCCTGACATATTGCATGGGATGCTTGTCGGGATCCGGCAGCCTGGAGACTATGGATTCCACTTGAGTGGGACTGAAGGGCTGGTACTTGATCATACCAAGGGGTCCAGGTACTTCTACTTGACTGGCCCCGTGGGCTGGAGCTACTGGGACAGTATCAGGTATGGCCTCCCCTGAAAGCAACAGAGCGCTTGTCATATCAGGGGGGGTTAGGGGAGGTTAGTAATTTGGCTGCCTCTAGAATATGACCCTGGACCTCCTGTTCCCGGGTACAGACAATACGGACTGAGACCAAATGATGGTCCAGAACTGAGAGACCGTTCTTCAGGGCACGGACGTGTTCCTCCATACATGGGCCAATGGGATAGCCATAGAGGCCAGAGGATATGAGTGGGATGGATAGGGTACGTCTAGGCATAACTTCCGGCCCAAGCTGGCCGGCGTGGAGGAGTACAGAGCGTATGGCGGACCTAAGAGTTATACGGGCCAGTTCAGAGTTCCGTGGGTCATAGATGGGGCCCACTGCGTGTATAATGACATCAGCAGGCAGGTTCCCGGCAGTAGTAACTACAGTATGACCAGGGGCCAATGGACCAAATGTAGCGCCCGCGTCCCTGCCTGCTGCCAGACAGGGACGTCGCTCTCCTCACCTGCGCTCAGCGTCCTCAGTGCTCCCAGCCTCCTCTGCGCCTCTGGCATCCTCGGCGTCCTCCTTCCGCCCTGCTGGTCCCGCGCGCTCCTTCCCCTGCTGCTGGCCTTAGGGCGCGCGCCCGCACCCTCCCCCGCTCTTAAAGGAGCCGCGCGCATTTTCCAAATCAGTCTCCAGCCAATGCTGGTGGACTCCACCCTATATTAAGGGCTTCCTCCTTAATGGAGGTGCCCGAGCAATGTTGTTTCTGTGCAGTCTAACTCTGCTTCAGCCATCAGCTCCTGTTTCCAGTTGCCTGCCTGTTACCTGTCTGTTTGCCTGTCGGCCATCTGACTGCAGCTCTATCCAGAGGTTCGGACATCTTCAGCAGAGATCCCCGGCTGTTGCCTGCTCACCTGGGAGCGATCATCTGCCATCCGACTGCAGCTCTATCCAGAGGTTCGGACATCATCTGCGGAGATCCCCGGCTATTGCAGAGACTCTTGCCTGCTCACCTGGGAGCGATCATCTGCCATCCGACTGCAGCTCTATCTAGAGGTTCGGACATCATCAGCAGAGATCCCGGCTATTCCAGAGACTCTTGCCTGCTCACCTGGGAGCGATCATCTACCATCCGACTGCAGCCTACCAGGAGGCTCCACCAGCTCAGGTCGTATATGCCTGTTTGTCTAGAGACTGCCTTGGTCACTTACCGTGACAAACCTGCCTGTCCAGAGACTGCCCTGGTCACTTGCCGTGACAACCTGCCTGCCCAGAGACTACCCTGGTCACTTGCCGTGACAAACCTGCCTGCCCAGAGACTGCCCTGGTCACTTGCCGTGACAACCTGCCTGTCCAGAGACTGCCCTGGTCACTTGCCGTGACAACCTGCCTGTCCAGAGACTGCCCTGGTCACTTGCCGTGACAACCTGCCTGTTCAGAGACTGCCCTGGTCACTTGCCGTGACAACCTGCCTGCCCAGAGACTGCCCTGGTCACTTGCCGTGACGAACCTGCCTGCCCAGAGACTGCCCTGGTCACTTGCCGTGACAACCTGCCTGTCCAGAGACTGCCCTGGTCACTTGCCGTGACAACCTGTCTGTCCAGAGATTGCCCAGGTCACTTGCCGTGACGACCTGCCTGTCCAGCGACTGCCCAGGTCACTTGCCATGATAACCTGCCTGTCCAGAGACTTCCTTGGTCACTTATTGTGACAACCTGCCTGTCCAGAGACTGCCTGGCTAATTGCCGTGATTCCCTGTCCTATTCCCGGATGCCACCCGCTCTCTTGCAAGTAAATATTCTTGTATAATAAAGCTTAGTGGTTCCACCAACCAGACCCGTTTCCGTCAGTGGTTCCACCTACCAGACCCGTTACAGTTTGCTCGGGCCATGGAACCCGGTGGCACCCAAACCCCTTCACTTCCGGAACTGTGTCATGAGCTGTCTCGCCAGAGGTCTCAACAGGAGGCTATCCTGGGTCACCTGCGGAACGTCAATTCCCGCTTGGACACTCTGAATCCATCACCAGCAACCACCGCTGGAGCCATGACTCATAATCCGGCAGTCCCGCTGACTCCCAATTCCGTGGTTTCCATTCCCGGTCCCCGACTTTCAGCTCCTCCTAGGTATGGAGGCGACCCTGTTATGGCTCGGGGTTTCATTAACCAGTGCACCCTGCATTTCGAACTCCTGGCACACCAGTTTAATTCTGACCGGGCCAAAATTGCCTTCATCATGTCCCATCTTACCGGAGAGGCTCTGGCCTGGCTTAATCCTCTCTGGGAGAGAGAAGATCCTCTGGTGTCAGACCTGCCTGCTTTTCTCTCGGCCTTCCGGAGGGTATTCGACGAACCTGGACGGAAGACCTCCTCTGCATCATCTCTGTTGCGTCTCCGTCAGGGGAGTCTCACCGTTGGTCAATATGCCATACGGTTCCGTACTCTAGCCTCAGAACTGGCTTGGGACAATGAAGCTCTAATTTCGGTCTTCTGGGAGGGTCTGTCCGGCCGTATTAAAGACGAACTTGCCGGTCGGGACATTCCAACCTCGCTTGATGATTTAATAAATCTTGCCAATCGGATTGATCTACGGTTCCAGGAACGAGCCAAAGAGGTCACCCGTGAAAAAAAGTTTCCTCATTTAACCCCTTCCGTTTCTCCCCAGGTGCACACTGCTGAGCCTATGCAGGTCGACCAGACCAAGATGGTCAAAGCCCGTCAGGACTCACGCCGTGCCGAGAAAAGTTGCTTCTACTACGGCAGTAAGGAGCACTGGATCCGAACCTGTCCGGAGAAGTCGGGAAACGCCTGTGTCTAGGTTCGCTCGGAGAGGTCAATCTAGACAAAAATAAATCCTCTTCATCTCTGCTGCTCTCGGTCTCAATTCTTCTCGGTAAGAACCGTTACTTCGAGATGGCCCAACTTGATTCTGGAGCAGCTGGGAATCTCGTGTCACAGGCTCTAGTAGAGAAGTATCGCATTCCCACCAAACCTCTTGATGAACCAGTATCTGTTGCTGCTGTGGATGGGGGTCTCCTACCTCGTCCCATCCGACTTATCACCGAAGCCATAACCCTGCAGGTGGGAATGTTGCATTCTGAGAGCATCTCATTTCATGTTCTGCCTGGACTCTCTCATGCTTTCTTACTAGGTCTGCCTTGGCTCCAAAAGCATGCACCTGTGCTTGACTGGCAGAATGGAGAGATTCTTCGCTGGGGACAGGACTGTCATAAAACGTGTCTGGTGCCTGTTCATCCCGTCTGTCCTTCTCCTACTCCTGCTAATCTACCAGGACTCCCGATTCCATATTGGTCATTTGCTGATGTCTTCAATAAAAAGGAAGCAGAGACATTACCCCGCATAGACCATATGATTGCCCGATCGACCTGCTACCCGGTACCACGCCTCCCCGTGGGCGTATTTACCCGTTGTCCGCTGCTGAGACCAGGTCGATGTCCGAATATATCGAGGAGAACTTAGCAAAAGGATTCATCCGGAAATCTACCTCCCCAGCGGGAGCAGGTTTCTTCTTCGTAAAAAAGAAGGATGGATCTCTTCGTCCCTGTATTGACTACAGAGGCCTAAATTTGATCACGGTGAAGAATAAGTACCCTCTTCCGCTCATTCCAGAATTGTTTGATCGTCTTAGAGGGGCTAGAGTCTTCACCAAACTAGATCTTCGTGGAGCATACAACCTGGTTCGTATCCGTCGAGGAGATGAATGGAAGACGGCATTCAACACCCGGGACGGCCACTACGAGTACTTGGTGATGCCTTTTGGTCTCTGTAATGCTCCAGCAGTCTTTCAGGAGTTGGTCAATGACATCTTCCGGGACCTCCTCTACTCCTGCGTTGTGGTGTACCTTGACGACATCTTGGTCTTCTCTCCGGATCTTCAGTCTCACCGGAGGGATGTTCGTCAGGTTCTGCTCAGGCTCAGGCAGAATCACCTCTTCGCCAAATATGAGAAGTGCCTCTTTGAGCAGACATCGCTTCCGTTTCTGGGCTACATCATTTCTCAGACAGGCCTACGAATGGATCCGGAGAAATTGTCTGCCATCGAGAAGTGGCCCCGACCGGAGGGGTTGAAGGCCATTCAGCGGTTCCTGGGATTTGCCAACTATTACCGTCTCTTCATACCGCACTTCTCTTCCAGGACTGCGCCAATCTCCGCGCTCACCCGCAAGGATGCTAACCCCAAACAGTGGACGCCCGAAGCAGAGGAGGCCTTCCTTTCTCTAAAACAGGCCTTCTCTTCCGCTCCAGTGCTGCATCGCCCGGATGGCAACAAGCAGTTCTTCCTGGAGGTGGACGCTTCCTCTGCTGGAGCCGGAGCGGTACTTACCCAAAAAGCTTCATCCGGGAGGATGGTATCCTGCGGTTTCTTCTCCAAACTCTTCTCCTCCTCCGAGCGCAACTACTCCATAGGAGACCGAGAGTTATTGGCCATCAAGTTGGCATTGGAGGAGTGGCGTTACCTACTCGAAGGGGCTCTTCATCCGGTAATCATTTACACGGACCACAAGAATCTGGCATACCTCCAGCATGCCCAGAGACTTAACCCTCGCCAAGCCCGGTGGTCCTTGTTTTTTGCCCGCTTCGATTTTCTTTTGCATTTTCGCCCAGCTGACAAAAACATCAAGGCGGATGCCTTGTCTCGGTCTTTCCTGGTGTCGGATCTCGAGGAGGAACCTAAACATATCATCGATCCCGCCAGAGTGATGCAGGTGGCTCCCGTGACTTTAAATCGTCTCCCTCCTGGTAAGACGTTCGTATCAGAAACTGATCGGAAGAGAATCCTACATTGGGGTCATTCATCTAAACTCGCTGGCCACGCTGGTCAAAAAAAGACCCTCCAACTCATTACCCGGCATTATTGGTGGCCTACCCTGCACAAAGACGTAATAGACTTTGTTTCTGCCTGTGTTTCCTGTGCCCGCAAAAAGTTCCGAGACACCTGCCTACCGGCCGTCTTCTTCCGCTTCCTGTACCCGCTGCCCCCTGGCAGCATATAGCCATGGACTTCATTACTGATCTTCCCGTCTCTGCTGGTTGTACAGTCATTTGGGTGGTCACTGACCGCTTTTCCAAGATGGCTCACTTCATTCCTCTGCCAGGTCTTCCGTCTGCACCCGAGTTGGCTAAAGACTTTATCCGCCACATCTTCCGTCTTCATGGTCTGCCTCGTCACATTGTGTCGGATCGTGGGGTTCAGTTCACCTCACGTTTCTGGAGAGCCACTTGTAAGTTGCTAGACGTCACCCTGGATTTTTCCTCCGCTTACCACCCACAGTCCAATGGACAAGTTGAACGAATAAATCAGAATTTGACCAGTTATCTTCGACACTTCGTTAATGCCCACCATTCTGACTGGGTGGAGCTCCTGCCTTGGGCCGAATTCTCCTACAATAATCATGAGAGCGAATCTTCCACCAAGTCTCCGTTTTTTGTAGTCTTCGGTCAACACCCTCGGATCCCTGTCCCTGTTTCCATCTCTGTGGACAATCCAGCTGCGGAATCTCTGGTTAGAGAATTCTCCTCCATCTGGGAGAGTACCCGGTCCGCACTCATTCAGTCATCCGAGCGCATGAAAAGACATGCTGACAAAAAACGTCTGGATCCTCCTCAATTCCGTCCTGGGGACAAAGTCTGGCTTTCGTCCAAATATGTTCGACTCAAAATTCCGTCCTACAAGTTAGGTCCTCGGTTCATCGGTCCTTTTGAGATCATCAGTCAGATCAACCCGGTGTCCTATAAATTGAAACTCCCGGTCAATTTGCGAATTCCTAATTCTTTTCATGTATCTCTCCTCAAACCTGTGGTTCTTAACTCTTTTTTTAAGTCTACAGGTACACCTCCTGCTCCAGTGTCTGCTGATGATGAATTTGAGGTAGAGAACATTCTGGCCACAAAAAGGGTAGGAAAAAAGACTTATTTTTTGGTGGATTGGAAGGGGTTTGGTCCTGAGGAGAGAACCTGGGAACCTCGGGAGAACAGCCATGCCCCTCTCATCCTAGCTAAATTTTTTTCTGGCCTAAAAAGGGGGGGGCCTAGAGGGGGGGTACTGTAGCGCCCGCGTCCCTGCCTGCTGCCAGACAGGGACGTCGCTCTCCTCACCTGCGCTCAGCGTCCTCAGTGCTCCCAGCCTCCTCTGCGCCTCTGGCATCCTCGGCGTCCTCCTTCCGCCCTGCTGGTCCCGCGCGCTCCTTCCCTGCTGCTGGCCTTAGGGCGCGCGCCCGCACCCTCCCCCGCTCTTAAAGGAGCCGTGCGCATTTTCCAAATCAGTCTCCAGCCAATGCTGGTGGACTCCACCCTATATTAAGGGCTTCCTCCTTAATGGAGGTGCCCGAGCAATGTTGTTTCTGTGCAGTCTAACTCTGCTTCAGCCATCAGCTCCTGTTTCCAGTTGCCTGCCTGTTACCTGTCTGTTTGCCTGTCGGCCATCTGACTGCAGCTCTATCCAGAGGTTCGGACATCTTCAGCAGAGATCCCCGGCTGTTGCCTGCTCACCTGGGAGCGATCATCTGCCATCCGACTGCAGCTCTATCCAGAGGTTCGGACATCATCTGCGGAGATCCCCGGCTATTGCAGAGACTCTTGCCTGCTCACCTGGGAGCGATCATCTGCCATCCGACTGCAGCTCTATCTAGAGGTTCGGACATCATCAGCAGAGATCCCCGGCTATTCCAGAGACTCTTGCCTGCTCACCTGGGAGCGATCATCTACCATCCGACTGCAGCCTACCAGGAGGCTCCACCAGCTCAGGTCGTATATGCCTGTTTGTCTAGAGACTGCCTTGGTCACTTACCGTGACAAACCTGCCTGTCCAGAGACTGCCCTGGTCACTTGCCGTGACAACCTGCCTGCCCAGAGACTACCCTGGTCACTTGCCGTGACAAACCTGCCTGCCCAGAGACTGCCCTAGTCACTTGCCGTGACAACCTGCCTGTCCAGAGACTGCCCTGGTCACTTGCCGTGACAACCTGCCTGTCCAGAGACTGCCCTGGTCACTTGCCGTGACAACCTGCCTGTTCAGAGACTGCCCTGGTCACTTGCCGTGACAACCTGCCTGCCCAGAGACTGCCCTGGTCACTTGCCGTGACAAACCTGCCTGCCCAGAGACTGCCCTGGTCACTTGCCGTGACAACCTGCCTGTCCAGAGACTGCCCTGGTCACTTGCCGTGACAACCTGTCTGTCCAGAGATTGCCCAGGTCACTTGCCATGACGACCTGCCTGTCCAGCGACTGCCCAGGTCACTTGCCGTGATAACCTGCCTGTCCAGAGACTTCCTTGGTCACTTATTGTGACAACCTGCCTGTCCAGAGACTGCCTGGCTAATTGCCGTGATTCCCTGTCCTATTCCCGGATGCCACCCGCTCTCTTGCAAGTAAATATTCTTGTATAATAAAGCTTAGTGGTTCCACCAACCAGACCCGTTTCCGTCAGTGGTTCCACCTACCAGACCCGTTACACCAAAGGTGGTGACATAGGCCTGAGATTCAGTCATCACAGCAGGGCCGCCTGCGGCTGCAAGTTTCTGTGCCAATCCCCCAGCGTGGGTCATCTGGAATTAGCTGGGTTGACTATGGCCCCCACTTGGTGTGTGCGTATGTCTCCATAACCTATGGACAGGGTCACCGGTTGTCCATCATGAGTGACGCAGTCATGGTAGCGGACAGGGTCCCAGTCTTCGTATCTGGGAGGGACCAGGGGCTTAGGCCTGCTGATGGGAAGTGTAGGCGGGAGGGCAGGTCGCGGCCTACTGGGCCGTCGGGGTGTAGGGAACACCGGTGGGGATGGCTGTTGGGTGGAAAACCCTGTCTGGTCTATAGTAACATAGTGGGAGGGCATCTGTGGTGTCAGAAGGGGGGGCTGTGGTGACTGTGGCAGAGGAGGGGGAATCGGGATGTCTGGAGCCCACGCATCCTCAGACTCGTTGTCCCCCGGTGCCCCTTGGGCCTCCTGTGCTTCCAGATCCCGCCGTATGGAGCGTAATCGGGCCTGAAGTTGTGGGTTGTTGTTAAGATGGTCGAGAAGGACGGCGCCGGGATTGGGGACATCAACCGGGAACAGGGTAGTGCAGCTGCCTTGGGGTCCGGGGCAGAGGGTACAGGATCAGCGGTCTGTACCGGAGGTGGATGGCAGGGAATTGCGGCCTTTTCTGTGGCTGTGGGTGGTTGGTAGTAGGTGCCGGAAGGAGTCAGGAGAGGATATAGGCCCGACTGGGTGGATCCGGGTGTACCAAGATGGCTGCTAGGGGAGGGCCCATTACCGGAGGTGGGCGGGGAACTACGCCAGGGGCGGCCAGCCCCGCAGACACGGCAAAACTCCACCCAGGGCGGGTTCTGTTCGTTACAAACACGACACACCCACCCTTCCGGTGAGTTGGTGTCGGCGCCATTATAGGGCGGTGGCTGGGGGCTTTGTACGGTGACAGGCATGAGGGGTGCAGCGGCCATTTTAGGAGCACATAACAAATCACATTCTGCACTTTTCACGTATCCGTATTTTCTGAACCTCCTGCACCATCTACCTCCTTCCAGCCCTCAACCTTCAGATCAGTGGCTACTCTAAGATGTGCCTGTGCTTGGTGCAGGAATCCTTCATCACTTTAACTTTCCCTTCTTCTGTATTACATACTCTTTCCACACTGAAGGCTGGAGTCTCCCTGTACTGGGTAGACCCATCATCTTGTACAATTTCTTCACATCCTTGACAGCCTTCTTGCCTTCCCGTGACTCCACTAACTCAACAACTCCCAACACCCCACCCTCTAACTTGTGAGGTCTCTCAGATTTAAACATACGCAACATGTTTGAACAGAATGTAATGGTCTGTCGCGACTCAGACCACCGGTGCCGCGGGCAGGTCACCAACCGTCAGTGTAGAAGACTATCAACACACTGACAAGACAGAGACAACTTCAATCTATCCTTTCCCTAACCGTGGATGGTGACTTTACAGCTCAGCTCACCGTAACACTCTAACCGTGACAACGGGTAGTGCCCTTGTGAGATTTCCCGTAACAGACAAAGAATACTTCAATTTGTCTTTACTAAATCAACATGTGCGTTTCCCTTCTTGTATTCCCAACTTGGTTTTGGACCCACATCAACACTATACATCTACAGTCACGGGAGACAGCTATCTAGAACAGAGTACAGTGACCGGAGGAGGAGGAAGTGATGTTTACACGAGTGAGCGCAGGCACGCGACGTCACTCGGCTTCACAGTTGCTGGTTCGGAGCGTGGCGCAGGACGCATAAGGTCTCACCACTCGACCGGTCACCCACTCAGACCCAAATAGACAACCCAACAGGACCTACGGTGACTGACACACAGGCAAGTGAAACATATAGAATATATCTCAACTTACCGTGTTTCTGGGAGGCTGATCAGTCCTCGAGTTCAGTCACCGCGGGCACCACTGGAGAGGTCCACGGCACGGGTCTGGCGGTAGCGGACCGCTAGCCACGCCCCCACGTTGGGCGCCAATTGTCGGGGTCGTAGCGACAAACCACTCGTCCTCCAGTCACTTCGGATTCAGGCTATGAGCATGGGTCGACCAATCAAAGAATGAGTCAGACAACAAGCTGGTTCAAACTCAGAGCATGCTCAGAGAACTACTGGCAAGCAGCAGTCTCGGCGCAGTTCTGTCTTTATTCCTACAAGCACAAAAGTTATATAGTTATATAGTATGCATATCAGGGTGGAGTAAGGGGTACCTAAAGAGAAACAGTATAGCCATATATGGATATATATAGTATTCTGCCGTCTGGATTGGTTCCACTGTTCCTTCATCCCAGTCCTTGAATGATGTAACTTTTGGCTGATGCAATCTTCTTGGAATTTAGGATCCGGCTCTATTCCTCAGAGATGGGTCTTAGCTAAATGCCACGTAGCAAGGAAAGCTTATTGTTTGAATACACAAAATGGAAGCTAGCACATAAGCATCATATAAAAGTACAAAAATATATTTTAACCCTGACAAAAGTAGTGAGGGACTGTTTGAATGTGATGAAGTCTTCATTGGAGTGGGATCTTTTCCATCTCCGCTCAGCAGCCCTGGAAGCTCATCTCAGTTCTTTGGTCAGGCTGGTGTGCCAGGGCTGTCTGTTGATTTTTTGAGCTTTGGTATGTGTGAGAGGGGCGACCGATTCCAGAGCTGCAGCTATTGTGGTGTTATATAGAGCGGCAGCGGCATCTGCATTGTATAGGGAACTTATGTCTGTAAGAGGGAGGAGGGATTCAGACAGTGCGTGTAGATCGAGATGTTTAAGATTTCTGCGAGGGTGTGCAAGTTTGTGGGGTGGGGATTGTGTACTGGGAGAGGAGAGGGAAGATAATGTAAGTAGGTTGTGGTCAGAAAGAGGAAGAGGTGAGTTAGAGAGGCTAGATAGGGAGCAGAGGCGGGTGAAGATGACGTCTAGTGTGTGGCCATCTTTGTGAGTGGCTGCAGAAGACCATTGAGTGAGGGTGAGGGATAGAAGTTTAGTGGCAGCTGAGAGGGAAGTGTCAATGGGGATGTTGAAGTAGCCCAAGATGATAGTGGGGATGACAGTGGAAAGGAAATGAAGTAGCCAGGTGGTGAAGTGGTCGAGGAAGGTGGTGGCAGGCACTGGGGGGCGGTAAATGACAGCTAGTTGAAGGTTGTAGGGGGAGTAGATGTGCACAGAGTGCACCTCAAAGGAAGGAAGGGTAACAGAGGGTGGCAGTGGGATTGGGGTGAAGGAGCAGTTATCTGACAGGAGAAAACCAACCAGCGGGGGTGTGGGAAAGGTGGAATCCACCATACGAGAGTGCAGCAGGATAGGCAATGTCAGAGGGGAGAGCCAGGTTTCAGTGATGGCGAGGAAGGAAAGTTTGTTAGTAATAAAAAGATCATGGATGAAGGAAAGTTTGTTGCAGACAGAGCGAGCATTCCACAGAGCTCCTGTTAGTGGGACTGGGGAAGCTGGGGCCGGGCGAATGGGTATAAGGTTGAAGAGGTTACGGAAATTTGTGATAGAGCGTGGAAGTGAGGTAGAAATGACTGTGGGAATGAGGTGAGGAGGACCAGGATTTGGAGAGATATCGCCGGCAGTGAGAAGCAGAGAGAGTGTTAGCAGGTGGGAGCAGGAGAGGGCATGAGGGGGCTGTCTGTGTTTGGAGACAGAGGATTGTATGTTGAGAAACAGATCTGAGGAAGAGGTGAGATGCATGGGGAGGATTGAGGTAGAGATGAACAGTTCCTTGGTTGGTGTAGGGATTAAGGGGGTTAGCAGAAAGTGAAGGATTATAGGGGTCAGAGTGAAAATGAACAGAAACATTGTTTACAGTGACTGTATCCAGTTACCTTCAGGTCCCTTCTGGGTCAATTCTGGATTAATTCATATCTCACACTTGTAAAATATGCAAATTGCCTCTTCAAACAAAGAGGACTTGTACTCTATAGCGCCACCTATTGGAAGTAGCGATCCTACAAGTCACAATCAACCCTTTAACGAGTCTTGTAATATGACTTAGGATAAAAGCCAAATCAGAATCTCCATTTGCAGACACAGTGTTTCGGACTATTGGTCCTCGTCAGTGCAAAGTAGGAGAGATCTGATTTGGCTAGATGAGAGGCTCTGGACTAAGGTCTAGGGGGTAAGGTTTCTCCTTGTGGAGAGTGACATACCAGCTCTGGCGTGTCAAGGTAAGGAGGCTTATTTGCCGTGCAATGCTCCTCTGGGAACTTGTAAAATAAACACTTATGGAATACACACTGCATACTAAAGTCTTGGCAGACTTGTGCTATGCATTATATGTGCTACAAAGTGCAATTAGGTGTGAAGCAGAGGGGAGTGGTCTGTGCTCATCTTGGTCAGACAATTAAGAGTCCACCAGATGCATATGATCAAGCCAAAGTAAGCAATGTCATAAATAACACTGGGCTAAAGCAGGGGGTTAGTTGAAAGACGTACCATGTGGATACTATGAGCAGAGGTAAGAACAGGCTGTATAGAAAGCTGTGTAGAAAACTTGTTGATGTACCATGTGGATACTATGAGCAGAGGTAATAACAGGCTGTATAGAAAGCTGTGTAGAAAACTTGTTGATGTACCATGTGGATACTATGAGCAGAGGTAATAACAGGCTGTATAGAAAGCTGTATAGAAAGCTGTGTAGAAAGCTGGGTGATGTACCATGTGGATACTATGAGCAGAGGTAATAACAGGCTGTATAGAAAGCTGTGTAGAAAGCTGGGTGATGTACCATGTGGATACTATGAGCAGAGGTAAGAACAGGCTGCGTAGAAAGCTGGGTGACGTACCATGTGGATACTATGAGCAGAGGTAAGAACAGGCTGTGTAGAAAGCTGGGTGACGTACCTGTAGGGAGAATAGATAAAAAGACATGCTGGTTAAAGTGCGATGATGGCAGGGCACAGTCTGTATACATCATTCTGGATTAATTTTCCCTTTTCATATGTAAAGCGCCATGGAATAAATGGCGCTATATAAATGTGTAATAATAATAATAATAATAATTAATTCATATCTCACAGTTGTAAAATACACCCTTATGGAATACACACTGCAGACTAAAGTCTTGGCAGACTTGTGCTATGCAATATATGTGCTACAAAGTGCAATCAGGTGTGATATGCAGTCTCCGGTCTTCTGACCCTCTGCACTGCTCAGCACAGAGTGCGCTGTAGTGTAGTGTAGTGGTGATGCAACGTCAGAAAGGTCAGAAGCAGAGGGGGAATCATGTGAGAGGGAGTGTCAGTTCACGGCTCCCTCTCCCATCATTGTTTTTCAACTGTATTGGCATCCAGGACCAGGATGATGATACAAATGAAAGTAAGCTGCCTGGCATGGGGGGGGGGGTCTGGCGCCGGTCTGCCGCCATTGGCGGTACGCCACTGCACATATACTGTATACTAGGAAAGTTCTGAACTAATTATTAAATAGCATGTATGCAAATACTTGGATAAGAATACAGTAATTAACCAGAGCCAGCGTGGCGTTGTAGCAAACAAGTCATGCCAGACTAATCTAATTTCCTTCTATGATGGAATCACTGACTGGGTGGATCAGGGAAATGAGGTAGATATAGAATATCTCTAATTCAGCAAAGCATTTAATAAGTATCTCATACTATCCTTATTGAACAAATCACCAAGTATAGCATTGACAAGTCTACGGTAAAGTGGATTCATAACTGGCTCAGTGGTCGTACTCAAAGAATGGTAATAAATGATTGAACATCCAATTGGAAGAGTGTTTCAAGTGGGGTACCACAAGGCTCTGTCCTGGCCCCAGTGTTGTTCAACATTTTTATAAATGATCTAGAACTGAAGCTAAACTAATTAAATTTGCAGACAATGCAAAGCTATGGGGGATAGCAACACAAGAGAAGACAGAGAAAGGATTCAGAAGGATCTAGATAAGCTTGTACAATTGGCAGCGACATTTGGGTATACTAATAGATCACAGCCTGCACATGAGTCAACAGTGTGATAAGCAGCAAAAAAGGCAAACACAGCTCTAGGATGTATTAAGAGAAGCATAGTCTAGATCACGTAAAGAAATTATCTCCCTCTACTCCTCCTTGGTCAGGCCTCATCTGGAATACTGTGTCCACATTTGCACATGGAAACACCAGAAGCAATGGAATGAAATTGAAAGGGAGGGAATACAGATTAGATATTAGGTAAAACTTTTTGACAGTGAGGGTGATCAATGAGTAGAACAGGCTTCCACGAGAGGTGGTGAGTTCTCCTTCAATGGAAGTCTTCAAACTGAGGTTGGACAGACATCTGTCTGAGATGGTTTAGTGAATCCTGCATTGAGCAGGGGGTTGGACACGATGACCCTTGAGGTCCCTTCCAACTCTTAACATTCTATCATTCTATGGTCCAGAATAGCTTACCTAAAGGTACTGTCACACTAAGCGAGATCGCTAACGAGATCGCTAAAGAGTCACCGATTTTATGACGCAGTAGCGATCTCGTTAGCGACGCAGCTGTGTGTGACATGTAGCAGCGATGTGGCCCCTGCTGAGATGTCGTTGATTGCTTATGAACGCTCTGAGCCGTTTTTTGGTCATTGGTGTCCCGCTGGTGAGCCTGAATCGCTGAGTGTGACACCCTTTATAAACGACTTTACCAGCGTCGCAGGTGGGACTAGGTTTTCCCAACGACCGCAGAGGTAGTTATACAGATCGCTGATCTCTGATGAGATCGGTGACGTCCGCTCACTGCAGGTCTGAACTGCAGGTAAGACAGTACCCCGAGAAACCCCGAGACCCTTTACCGGGATCTGGAATTATAGCGAAGCCCAGGGGGTAGCTGCCTATGAGAGCAGTGGACCGGAGTAGGAAGGACGCTAGGAAGGCAATAAAAAGCGAGACCAAATGCGTAGTCAGAAGTCCAAAGGTCAAAACCGGAGGGCGGCAAAGGTACAAAATCGGCAGGCTAAAGAAGGGTCAAAATCCAGGCAAAAGTCAGAGTCAAAACAAGGCGGGCAACAGAGGTACAAAATCGGCAGGCAGTAGAAGGGTCAGAAATTCAGGCAAAGGTCAGAGATACAATAGCAAAAACAAACTAGCACACTGGGGAAACCAAGACTATATCTGGCGGCTTGCAAGCCAAGCTCCAAGGCATTTGAAGGGCATGTCTACCTCTCACAGGCTCACAGTCTGATGACCTCATCTGGACCGCCCCCAGAACCAGGCCAGATGGTGATGCATGACCGACACCAACTGTAACGGGTCTGGTGGGTGGAACTACTGACGAGACAGGTCAGGTTGGTGGAACCACAAAGCTTTATTATACAAGAGAGTTTACTTGTAAGAGAGCGGGTGGCACCTGGGAAAAGGGCAGGGATTCACGGCAGGAGATATAGGTAGTTTCTGGACAGGCAGGTTTGTCACAGCAAGTGACCAAGGAAGTCTCTGGGCAGGCAGGTTGTAACGGTAAGTAACCGAGGCAGTCTCTGGACAGGCAGGTTGTCACGGCAAGTGACCAAGGCAGTCTCTGGGACAGGCAGGTTGTCACGGCAAGTGACCAAGGCAGTCTCTGGGACAGGCAGGTTGTCACGACAAGTGACCAAGGCAGTCTCTGGGACAGGCAGGTTGTCACGGCAAGTGACCAGGCAGTCTCTGGGACAGGCAGGTTGTCACGGCAAGTGACCAGGCAGTCTCTGGGACAGGCAGGTTGTCACGGCAAGTGACCAAGGCAGTCTCTGGGACAGGCAGGTTGTCACGGCAAGTGACCAGGAAGTCTCTGGGACAGGCAGGTTGTCACGGCAAGTGACCAGGCAGTCTCTGGACAGGCAGGTTGACATGGCAAGTGACCAGGCAGTCTCTGGAACAGGCAGGTTGTCACAGCAAGTGACCAGGCAGACTCTAGACAGGCAGGATGTCACAGCAAGTGACCAGGCAGACTCTAGACAGGCAGGTATATACGACCTGATATGGTGGAGCCTCCAGGTAGGCTGCAGTCGGATGGCAGATGATCGCTCCCAGGTGAGCAGGCAAGAGCCGGGGATCTCTGCAGATGATGTCCGAACTTCCGGATGGAGCTGCAGTCGGATGGCAGATGATCGCTCCCAGGTGAGCAGGCAAGAGCCGGGGATCTCTGCAGATGATGTCCGAACTTCCGGATGGAGCTGCAGTCGGATGGCAGATGATCGCTCCTAGGTGAGCAGGCAAGAGCCGGGGATCTCTGCAGATGACGTCCGAACCTCTGGATGGAACTGCAGACGGATGGCAGACAGGCAAGCCGACAGGTAACAGGCAGGAAACTGGAATCAGGAGCTGATGGCTGAAACAGAGTTAGACTGCACAGGAACAACATTGCTCGGGCACCTACATTAAGGAGGAAGCCCTTAATATAGGGTGGAGTCCTCCAGCATTGGCTGGAGACTGATTTGGAAAATGCGCGTGGCTCCTTTAAGAGCGGGGGAGGGTGCGGGCGCGCGCCCTAAGGCCAGTAGCAGGGAAGGAGCGCGCGGGACCAGCAGGGCGGAAGGAGGGCGCCGAGGACAGGTGAGGAGAGCGACGTCCCTGTCTGGCAGCAGGCAGGGACGCGGGCGCTACAGTACCCCCCCCTCTAGGCCCCCCCCTCTTTAGGCCAGAAAGAAATTTAGCTAGGATAAGAGGGGCATGGATGTTCTCCCGAGGCTCCCAGGTTCTCTCCTCAGGACCAAACCCCTTCCAATCCACCAAAAAATAAGTCTTTCTTCCTACCCTTTTTGTGGCCAGAATGTTCTCTACCTCAAATTCATCATCAGCAGACACTGGAGCAGGAGGTGTACCTGTAGACTTAAAAAAAGAGTTAAGAACCACAGGTTTGAGGAGAGATACATGAAAAGAATTAGGAATTCTCAAATTGGCCGGGAGTTTCAATTTATAGGACACCGGATTGATCTGACTGATGATCTCAAAAGGACCGATGAACCGAGGACCTAACTTGTAGGACGGAATTTTGAGTCGAACATATTTGGACGAAAGCCAGACTTTGTCCCCAGGACGGAATTGAGGAGGATCCAGACGTTTTTTGTCAGCATGTCTTTTCATGCGCTCGGAAGACTGAATGAGTGCGGACCGGGTACTCTCCCAGATGGAGGAGAATTCTCTAACTAGAGATTCCGCAGCTGGATTGTCCACAGAGATGGAAACAGGGACAGGGATCCGAGGGTGCTGACCGAAGACTACAAAAAACGGAGACTTGGTGGAAGATTCGCTCTCATGATTATTGTAGGAGAATTCGGCCCAAGGCAGGAGCTCCACCCAGTCAGAATGGTGGGCATTAACGAAATGTCGAAGATAACTGGTCAAATTCTGATTTATTCGTTCAACTTGTCCATTGGACTGTGGGTGGTAAGCGGAGGAAAAATCCAGGGTGACGTCTAGCAACTTACAAGTGGCTCTCCAGAAACGTGAGGTGAACTGAACCCCACG
This sequence comes from Oophaga sylvatica, assembly GCA_033576555.1. Taxonomy (NCBI): domain Eukaryota; kingdom Metazoa; phylum Chordata; class Amphibia; order Anura; family Dendrobatidae; genus Oophaga; species Oophaga sylvatica. Next base: position 43,625 of record JARQOD010004393.1, read on the forward strand.
ATCCGACACAATGTGACGAGGCAGACCATGAAGACGGAAGATGTGGCGGATAAAGTCTTTAGCCAACTCGGGTGCAGACGGGAGACCTGGCAGAGGAATGAAGTGAGCCATCTTGGAAAAGCGGTCAGCGACCACCCAAATGACCGCACAACCGGCAGAGACGGGCAGATCTGTTATGAAGTCCATGGCTATATGCTGCCAGGGGGCAGCGGGTACAGGAAGCGGAAGAAGACGGCCGGTAGGCAGGTGTCTCGGAACTTTGTTGCGGGCACAGGAAACACAGGCAGAAACAAAGTCTATTACGTCTTTGTGCAGGGTAGGCCACCAATAATGCCGGGTAATGAGTTGGAGGGTCTTTCTTTGACCAGCGTGGCCAGCGAGTTTAGACGAGTGACCCCAATGTAGGATTCTCTTCCGATCGGTTTCTGATACGAACGTCTTACCAGGAGGGAGACGATTTAGACTCACGGGAGCCACCTGCATCACTCTGGCGGGATCGATGATATGTTTAGGCTCATCTTCGATATCCGACACCAGGAAAGACCGAGACAAGGCATCCGCCTTGACGTTTTTGTCAGCTGGGCGAAAATGCAAAAGAAAATCGAAGCGGGCAAAAAACAAGGACCACCGGGCTTGACGAGGATTAAGTCTCTGTGCCTGCTGGAGGTATGCCAGATTTTTGTGGTCCGTGTAGATGATTACCGGATGAAGAGCCCCTTCGAGTAGGTAACGCCACTCCTCCAATGCCAACTTAATGGCCAATAGCTCTCGATCTCCTATGGAGTAGTTGCGCTCGGAGGAGGAGAAGAGTTTGGAGAAGAAACCGCAGGATACCATCCTCCCGGATGGCGATTTTTGGGTAAGAACCGCTCCGGCTCCAGCAGAGGAAGCGTCCACCTCCAGGAAGAACTGCTTGTTGCCATCCGGGCGATGCAGCACTGGAGCGGAAGAGAAGGCCTGTTTCAGAGAAAGGAAGGCCTCCTCTGCTTCGGGCGTCCACTGTTTGGGGTTAGCATCCTTGCGAGTGAGCGCTGAGATTGGAGCAGTCCTGGAAGAGAAGTGCGGTATGAAGAGACGGTAATAGTTGGCAAATCCCAGGAACCGCTGAATGGCCTTCAACCCTCCGGTCGGGGCCACTTCTCGATGGCAGACAATTTCTCCGGATCCATTCGTAGGCCTGTCTGAGAAATGATGTAGCCCAGAAACGGAAGCGATGTCTGCTCAAAGAGGCACTTCTCATATTTGGCGAAGAGGTGATTCTGCCTGAGCCTGAGCAGAACCTGACGAACATCCCTCCGGTGAGACTGAAGATCCGGAGAGAAGACCAAGATGTCGTCAAGGTACACCACAACGCAGGAATAGAGGAGGTCCCGGAAGATGTCGTTGACCAACTCCTGAAAGACTGCTGGAGCATTACAGAGACCAAAGGGCATCACCAAGTACTCGTAGTGGCCGTCCCGGGTGTTGAATGCCGTCTTCCATTCATCTCCTCGACGGATACGAACCAGGTTGTATGCTCCACGAAGATCTAGTTTGGTGAAGACTCTAGCCCCTCTAAGACGATCAAACAGTTCTGGAATGAGCGGAAGAGGGTACTTATTCTTCACCGTGATCGAATTTAGGCCTCTGTAGTCAATACAGGGACGGAGAGATCCGTCTTTCTTTTTAACGAAGAAGAAACCTGCTCCCGCTGGGGAGGTAGATTTCCGGATGAATCCCTTTGCTAAGTTCTCCTCGATATATTTGGACATCGACCTGGTCTCAGCAGCAGACAACGGGTAAATACGCCCACGGGGAGGCGTAGTACCGGGCAACAGGTCAATCGGGCAATCATATGGTCTATGCGGGGGTAATGTCTCTGCTTCCTTTTTATTGAAGACATCAGCAAATGACCAATATGGAATCGGGAGTCCAGGTAGATTAGCAGGTGTAGGAGAAGAATAGACAGGATGAACAGGCACCAGACATGTTTTATGACAGTCCTGTCCCCAGCGAAGAACCTCTCCATTCTGCCAGTCGAGCACAGGTGCATGTTTTTGGAGCCAAGGCAGACCTAGTAAGAGAGCATGAGAGAGTCCAGGTAAAACATGAAACGAGATGCTCTCAGAATGCAACATTCCCACCTGCAGGGTTATGACTTCGGTGATAAGTCGGATGGGACGAGGTAGGAGGCCCCCATCCACAGCAGCAACAGATACAGGTTCAACAAGAGGTTTGGTGGGAATGTGATACTTCTCTACTAGAGCCTGTGACACGAGATTCCCAGCTGCTCCAGAATCAAGTTGGGCCATTTCGAAGTGGCGGTTCTTACCGATCAGAATTGAAACCGACAGCAGCAGGGATGAAGAGGATTTATTTTTGTCTAGATTGACCTCTCCGAGCGAACCTAGACACAGGCGTTTTCCCGACCTCTCCGGACAGGTTTGGATCCAGTGCTCCTTACTGCCGCAGTAGAAGCAACTTTTCTCGGCACGGCGTGAGTCCTGACGGGCTTTGACCATCTTGGTCTGGTCGACCTGCATAGGCTCAGCAGGGTGCACCTGAGGAGAAACGGAAGAGGTTATAGATCTCTGACACGAGGGTGCAAGATGGGAAAACTCTTTTTTACGGGTGATCTCTTTGGTTCGTTCCTGGAACCGTAGATCAATTCGATTGGCAAGATTTATTAAATCATCAAGCGAGGTTGGAATGTCCCGACCGGCAAGTTCGTCTTTAATACGGCCGGACAGACCCTCCCAGAAGACCGAAATTAGAGCTTCATTGTCCCAAGCTAGTTCTGAGGCTAAAGTCCGGAACCGTATGGCATATTGACCAACGGTGAAACTCTCCTGACGGAGACGCAGCAGAGATGATGCAGAGGAAGTCTTCCGTCCAGGTTCGTCGAATACCTTCCGGAAGGCCGAGAGAAACGCAGGCAGGTCAGACACCAGAGGATCCTCTCTCTCCCAGAGAGGGTTAAGCCAGGCCAGGGCCTCTCCAGTGAGATGGGACATGATGAAGGCAACTTTGGCCCGGTCAGAGTTAAACTGGTGTGCCAGGAGTTCAAAATGCAGGGTGCACAGATTAATGAAACCCCGAGCCAGAGCAGGATCGCCTCCAAACCTAGGAGGAGCTGACAGTCGGGGTCCGGGAATGGAAACCACGGAATTGGGAATCAGCGGGACTGACGGATTATGAGTCATGGCTCCAGCGATGGTTGCTATTGATGATTTCAGAGTGTCCAGACGGGATTTGACGTTCCGCAGGTGACCCAGGATAGCCTCCTGTTGAGACCTCTGGCGAGACAGCTCATGACACAGTTCCGGGAGTGAAGGGGTTTGGGTGCCACCGGGTTCCATGGCCCGAGCAAACTGTAACGGGTCTGGTGGGTGGAACTACTGACGAGACAGGTCAGGTTGGTGGAACCACAAAGCTTTATTATACAAGAGAGTTTACTTGTAAGAGAGCGGGTGGCACCTGGGAAAAGGGCAGGGATTCACGGCAGGAGATATAGGTAGTTTCTGGACAGGCAGGTTTGTCACAGCAAGTGACCAAGGAAGTCTCTGGGCAGGCAGGTTGTAACGGTAAGTAACCGAGGCAGTCTCTGGACAGGCAGGTTGTCACAGCAAGTGACCAAGGCAGTCTCTGGGACAGGCAGGTTGTCACGGCAAGTGACCAAGGCAGTCTCTGGGACAGGCAGGTTGTCACGACAAGTGACCAAGGCAGTCTCTGGGACAGGCAGGTTGTCACGGCAAGTGACCAGGCAGTCTCTGGGACAGGCAGGTTGTCACGGCAAGTGACCAGTCAGTCTCTGGGACAGGCAGGTTGTCACGGCAAGTGACCAAGGCAGTCTCTGGGACAGGCAGGTTGTCACGGCAAGTGACCAGGAAGTCTCTGGGACAGGCAGGTTGTCACGGCAAGTGACCAGGCAGTCTCTGGACAGGCAGGTTGACATGGCAAGTGACCAGGCAGTCTCTGGAACAGGCAGGTTGTCACAGCAAGTGACCAGGCAGACTCTAGACAGGCAGGATGTCACAGCAAGTGACCAGGCAGACTCTAGACAGGCAGGTATATACGACCTGATATGGTGGAGCCTCCAGGTAGGCTGCAGTCGGATGGCAGATGATCGCTCCCAGGTGAGCAGGCAAGAGCCGGGGATCTCTGCAGATGATGTCCGAACTTCCGGATGGAGCTGCAGTCGGATGGCAGATGATCGCTCCCAGGTGAGCAGGCAAGAGCCGGGGATCTCTGCAGATGATGTCCGAACTTCCGGATGGAGCTGCAGTCGGATGGCAGATGATCGCTCCTAGGTGAGCAGGCAAGAGCCGGGGATCTCTGCAGATGACGTCCGAACCTCTGGATGGAACTGCAGACGGATGGCAGACAGGCAAGCCGACAGGTAACAGGCAGGAAACTGGAATCAGGAGCTGATGGCTGAAACAGAGTTAGACTGCACAGGAACAACATTGCTCGGGCACCTACATTAAGGAGGAAGCCCTTAATATAGGGTGGAGTCCTCCAGCATTGGCTGGAGACTGATTTGGAAAATGCGCGCGGCTCCTTTAAGAGCGGGGAGGGTGCGGGCGCGCGCCCTAAGGCCAGTAGCAGGGAAGGAGCGCGCGGGACCAGCAGGGCGGAAGGAGGGCGCCGAGGACAGGTGAGGAGAGCGACGTCCCTGTCTGGCAGCAGGCAGGGACGCGGGCGCTACACCAACCACCCCACCTCAGGCAGCAGAGCGAAGCCTACGCCCACCAGACGCCTGAGTCCGGCGCCTCCCAGCGGCCGAGGCAGGAACACCAGCCACTGAATCCAACGGCGACGTGACAAGATCTTTGTGTTTGGAAGCTAACTAGCGACCACATAGCGATCGCACTAGCGATCTCGCCAGGTTGTGTCGTTGTCGTGATCGCTAGTGCGATCGCTAAGGCCTCTTTCACACATCCGTCTTTTTGTATCAGGCATGATCCGTCGAACACCTGAAGGGACGGATCCGGCACTGAAACAAAAAAACTGATGCAACGGATCCGTTTTTTTCCTGGATCCGACCTAAACTTTTGAACCCAGAAAAAGAGGGTTTCGGATGCCCGGAGACACTGGAAAATGTAGTAGTAGTAGTAGTAGTAGTAGTAGTAGTAGTAGTCCTTGATTTCCAGAAACCGGATCAGACTTTTGACGGATTGCACAAAAGTCTGATCCGGTTCCATTGACTTCTATTGTTTCCGGCCGCCTGATGCGCCGCTTCAGGCACATCAGGCGGCTCCGACAAAAAAAAAAAACGTTACATGCTCCGTTTTTTCCGGCCGCCGGAATGTACATTTCCGCCAGATCCGGACAAAAACGGATACAACGCAATGACATCAGGCACGATCCGGCGCTAATGAAAGTCAATGGTAAAAAAACACATCCGGTACCGGATCCGTTTTTTTACCAACACGCCGGATCATGCCTGATACAAAAAGACGGATGTGTGAAAGAGGCCTAAGTGTGACAGTGCCTTAAAACCCCCGTCTCACATAGCGATATCGCTAGCGAGATCGCTGCTGAGTCACTAGTTTTGTGACGCAGCAGCGAGCTCCCCAGCGATATCGCTGTGTGTGACATTCAGCGACGATCAGCCCCCCTGCTGGGTATCGCTGATCGTCGCTGAATGTCCTGGACATTTTTTTGATCGCTGGTCTCCCGCTGACAGGCACGCATCGCTGCGTGTGACAGGCGGGAGACCAGCGATCCGCTGGTAACCAAGGTACACAGCAGGTTTCCAGACGCGGGGCTGTGCCTAGAAACCCGATGTGTACCTTGGATACCAGCGCCCTGATGCAGGGAGCTGGTAACCAAGGTACACTGCGGGTTTCTAGGCACCGCGCAGCGCCTGGAAACCCGATGTGTACCTTGGTTACCAGCTCCCTGCATCAGGGCGCTGGTATCCAAGGTACACTGCGGGTAACTAAGCGATGTTACCCGCAGTGTCGCTTGTACTGATCGCTGCCTGAGCTGCCTGTTTGGCAGCTCAGCAGCGATAATGTAGCGATACACCAGCGATCCTGATCGTTGTCGGGATCGCTGGTGTATCGCTAAGTGTGACAGTGCCTTAAGACATTGGCAGAGCACTGAGTTTGTAAGGACACTGTTTATTTGCACACTTTGGTCAGCCATTGAGTTGGTCAGGAATTGTTCGATTTCACAGCTTGGTTCGCCAATGTTACCTTTACACATATCTCTAATTTAATTAAACTGTACTAATCCTAACTAACATTCTCATGGGAGGAGACCAAGATATTTTGATTTAATCTTGTGAAAATCACAAAAATAAATGGGTTTCACATATTGCTGTACCTGCTTTTTTCACAAACATGCAGCAAAACCTGATACCTGCATTTTTGCTGCGTTTTTATATTTACTCATTGCTTTTAATGAGTGAAAAAACACTGCAAAAATGATAAAAGTGACATGCTGCAGTTTTCAAAATTGCAGCAGTTATCCACTTCAGTCAGGAAAAACCCCAATGTGTGTGCATGAGGTTTCTGAAATCTCCTAGCTTTAGCTGGTACTGTAAAACTCAGTTTAAAATTTGCATTAAAAAATGCTGAAATGCACTCTATGACTTCTGCGTCATAAATGTCATGAATAGCTAGTGAGCAATACAATAATTCCGAGAATAAAGACAGCTGGAAATGACGTAGTTGTGATTCATTTTCTTCTACAGTATATCCCTATTTCTAATGAGCAGTTCCTAGCAGCAGTTTTCATATTGGGTGTTCCTCTTGTAAATTCAATCTTCTGCAGTCACATAATCCGATGTTTTCGCGTCAGTTATGACACCAGTGATCTGACAAACTATTCTAAACTGTACAGACTCAATCTCAGGAAATGTCTTCGGCAATCTTAACCACAACATGCAGTCATCTGTTTTAGCCACAGCCATTCATTTCATATGCTATACTGTAGTGCAAACCATAGGCTATCTTTGTGTGGGCAGAATTTACAGAATACAGGAAGTAAAAAATAAAAAGAAGTAAACTAGTCATACTGGAATGTGCATATGTAATGGCTACATATTAATTATCCGAATTATATACAGCAGTCATTCACGTTACAATATTTTAAACTTAAAATGGTCTTTTTAGAACTATTATAAATAAAGGGATATTCTCAGTTATTAAATTAGTTTAACTAGAGAGCATGAAAATAAGCAAGTTGCAACTGACTTGCTTGTTCCATCTGCTGTCATTCTCCTGCAATAACAGCTTTTAGCTTACATAATGGACTTCTGGTTTATATGGAGCTCAGCCACTAGTGGCTGCCCAGATCCTGGCTGAAGATGAGCCAGGAGAGGAGTTAAAGGGAATCTGTCACCTTCTGGTACGCTTTTAAAGGGAACTTGTCACCAGTTTTGGCCGATATAAGTTCCGGCCATCACCTTTCAGGCCTGATATACATTATTCTATAATGCTGTATATCTGCCTCAACCGGACCTGTAAGAGAAGAAAAATAACTCATAATACTCACCTGAGGGGCGGTCTGGTCAGATGGGTGTTGCTCTTCTTGGTCCGGCGCCTCTCATCTTCTTGCGATGCCGTCCTCCTGCTTTCTTCGTGTGGATGATGCACCGCGCACCTGCACAGGTGTACTTCTCTGCCCTGTTGAGGGCAGAGCAAATTCCTGAAATGCGCAGGTGTTGGGGCTGTTTAACCTTTTCTGGCGCCTGTGCAGTGTAGTAAAAAAAATTAAGAAAGAAATATCTGCAGGTAAATAGTGTTTTTTCATGTTACAGCTTCCCTTTAATTCTGCAAACACCTATCTTAGGTGACCACTAGGTGGCAATAAAAACCCACCATTCAATCTATTTTTTTCAATATGCAATATAGTTGGTAGAACATATAGGTGTATGATTCATGTACACCAGTATTGCTCAACTTCAGTCCTTGAGTACCCCCAAATGATCTTGTCTTCCAAATACATGGCATTGTACTAACCTCCTGCATGTTTATGATTTTGAGTGAACTCTGTCTGCCCTGACCTACGGTTGTCTTGACTATATTTCATGTATCTTCTTTTGGTTCTTCGGACACCATCATCTGTCAGCTAACTCTAAAGAGACTACTCTTAGATTGTGACCTAGCTATTCCCTCTAGCAAAGTCGATATTCTTGTTCTATAGCACTTCCCATGCTCTGGTCTCCTAATAATCCAAAACGAACATCATCCATAATTTGAACTTCCCATTCCCATATTCAAGACTTTTCTCATGCTGCATTGGTTCTCTAGATTGCACTACCCCATACAATCTGATTGTGTTCTGTGCAACTGTGTTCAGTTACAAATGTGCTCTAAAAACACATCTCTCTAGGCTGGACATTCACATGACCTCACTACTAATCTAACTTTTTTAAGTTCCCTCTTTTTACATTTTCCCCTGAATCTTTTTTTTTTTTATCTGGACATAGACATACTGGTTGGTGATCAGTTCATGCAGTTGTGAACCCTTATTTTGCATAATGATGGCTGGACAGTACATTACAAGCATTTTTAGTGCTTTGTACCATCCCTCCTTCCTTGCAGATTGTAAGCTTGTGTGATCTGGGTCCTCACTCCTCTTGTTCAAATTGTTAAAATGCATTACTCTGTAATGTCCGATATTGTTTGTTCACATCTCCTCTGAATTGTAAAGTGCTGCCGTATATGTTAGCGATATACAAATAAAATTATTATAAGTGCGTAAAAACTAGGGCAAGATCCCACACCACAGTTTAGCCCATCTGTTGCAACCCAAGGGGTCCACTATGTCTGGTTAGCACTTGTTTCAACCAACATGTATCTAATCTTTATGACTACCTATAGACTTGAATTTATATTTCAAAGTGTATGTAATGAAGACAAAAAAATCTCCCCAAGTAATCTCCCCCGTTTCCCTTCTGTGGTGCTTGAAGCTTAACATACATGTGATGCATCCACTCATCCACATAACAGAATGCAACAAAGAGTGTTAAGTGCTCACCTGGTGAGGTGGATTTTCTAAACTGAGAATACGGGAGTATCATCTCTGCATCTTTCCGTATTCACCATTGCTGTAAGTGGATATCCATTTGTTTGCCGATTAATCATTTGACTGCTGTAAGCATAAACTTTTCTCTGGAGCTGTTTACACTACTAATAATGTTTCAAGTCCTGAAAGTATAGAGTACACAGCTGTGTGAAAAAAGTGTTTGCCCCCTTCCTGATCTATTCTTTTGCATGTTTATCACACTTAAATGTTTCAGGTCACCAAACAAATTTAAATATTAGACAGAGAAAACACAAGTAATCACAAAATGCAGTTTATAAATGAAGGTATATATTAAGGGAAAAAGAAATCCAAACCTACAGGGTCCTGTGTGAAAAAGTGATCCCCCTCATTACAACCTCAATTAACTGTGGTTTATCAGGAAGCTGAGTTAAAATTCCATAGCCACACCCAGGCCTGATTACTGCCATACTTGTTCTCAATCAAGAATCACTTAAATAGGACCTGCCTGACAAACTGAAGTAGACCAAAAGAGCCTCAAAAGCTAGACATCATGTCACGATCCAAAGAAATTCTGAAACAAATGAGAAACAAAGTAATTGAGATCTATCAGTCTGGAAAAGGTTATAAAGCCATTTCTCAAGCTTTGGGACTCCAGAGAACCGCAGTGAGAGCCATTATCTATCAATGGTGAAAACATGGAACAGTGGTGAACCTTCCCAGGAGTGGCTGGCTGACCAAAATTACTCAAAGAGCGTAGCGACGATCCATCCAAGAGGTCAAAAAACACCCCACAACAACATATACAAAAAAAATGGAAGGCCTCACTTGCCTCAATTAACTTCAGTGTTCATGACTTCACCATGAGAAAGAGACTGGGCAAAAATGGCCTGCATGGCAGAGTTCCAATACTAAAACCACTGCTGAGCAATAAGAACATAAAGGCTCATCTTAGTTTTGCGAGAAAACATCTTGATGATCCCCAAGACCTTTGGGAGGATACTCTGTAGACTAACGAGACAAAAGTTGAACTTTTGGGAAGGTGTATGTCCCATCACATCTGGCACAGAAGTAACAGCATTTCAGAGATAGAACATCATACTAACTGAGAAATATGGTGGTGGTAATGTGATGGTCTGGGTCTGTTTTGCTGCTTCAGGACCTGGAAGACTTGCTCTGGTAAATGGAACCATCAATTCTGCTGTCTACCAAAAAAATCAAAGGAGAATGTCAGGCCATCTGTTTGTGACCTCAGAAGCTGAAGCGCACTTCGGTTATGCAGCTGGACAATGATCCAATACACACCAGCAAGTCCACCTCTGAATGGCTTAAAAAAAACTAATTTAGGACTTTGGAGTGGCCTGGACAAAGACCTGCCCTTAATCCGATTGAGATGATGTAGCATGATCTTAAAAAGGCAGTTCATGCTCAGAAACCCTCCAATGTGGCTGAATTACAACAATTCTGCAAAGATGAGTGGGCTACAATTCTTCCGAGCGTTTGTAAAGAACGGCTCTTTGCCCGTTATTGAAAAACGCTTGATTGCAGTTGTTGCTGCTAAGGGTGGCTCAACCAGTTATTGGGTTTTTAAAGAGAAAATCACTTTTTCACACAGGGCCCTGTAGATTTGGATTTCTTTTTCTCTTAAAAATAAAGACCTTCATTTAAAAAATGATTTTGTATTTACTTGTGTTATCTTTGTTACATATTTAAATTTGCTTGGTGATCTTTAAAAAGACAATTTTGAAAAGGAATAGGAAATCAGGAAGGGTGCAAACACTTTTTTCACACAACGATATCTTCAGCTCTGAGCATCTAGCATACCTGTTGTCTAGTCCTTGCTGTTCAAGTTCTATTCAGCAAATCCTACTTGCTTCGCTAATGCCTTCGGTGGGTGTTTTCTTCCTGACCTAAGGCTTAGAAAATATACTTCATCAGGTGGCTCATAACACAGGGTAAAACTGCTTGTATATACTGATACAAAAACTTTCTATGAAGTTGGAAAATATTGAGATTATGTCATTCATTTTTTTTTTTAAAATTTTTTACTGAAATGCTGGATGAAATGTGTTTTTGTCTAGCAACAGGCAGTTTAGGAAGAAACTAACCAAGACAATGATTCTTTGTGATGCAGTTACTTGCACACACACATTATTGGCAAAGCTATATATTTTATTATTATATATATTAAAATACAGTACAGACCAAAAGTTTGGACACACCTTCTATTTAAAGATTTTTTTGTAGTTTCATGACTATGAAAAAGGTACATTCACACTGAAGGCATCAAAACTATGAATTAACACATGTGGAATTTATTTCTTAAAAGAACAGTGTGTAAAAAAATGAAATTTTGGTTATATTTCTAGGTTCTTCAAAGTAGCCATCTTTTGCTTTGATGACTACTTTGCACACTTTGGCATTCTCTTGATGAGCTTCAAGAGGTAGTCACCGGGAATGGTTTTCACTTCACAGGTGTGCCCTGTCAGGTTTAATAAGTGGGATTTCTGGCCTTATAAATGGGGTTGTGTTGTGGGAGAAGTCTGGTGGATACACAGCTGATAGTCCTACTGAATAGACTGTTAGAATTTGTATTTTGGCAAGAAAAAAGCAGTAAGTAAGAAAAACCCTTTACTTTGAGAAAAAG
>JARQOD010004394.1:0-55234 GCA_033576555.1 Oophaga sylvatica
ATTCACAACAGTACCCCCCCTTGAGGAGGGTCACCGAACCCTAAATTTGGCAACCAGGCCTCGGGATGAGTTCATGATAGGCACGGATAAGTCCCCCAGCATGGATGCCCGAAGCAAACACCCAAGAATTGCCCTTCCTGACCATAACCTCCCCATTTAAAAATCTGGAGTTTCCGTCTAGAAAAACGAGAATAAAATTTTTTTCTCAACCACTTTACTCCAATTGCCCCCCAACCAAACAGGGTCGGGAGGCAAAACAAGGAACCACTGGCTCAACAAAACCCCTTCAATAAGGACTTGTGGAACACGTTATGGATCTTAATTGTCCTGGAAGAAGCAAACGAAAGAAACCCCCATTAATAATTCCATGATCTTATAAGGTCCATGAACCTTGGCTTAAATTTTGGAGATGCAAACCCCATAGGGAAAATTTTTGAGGACAACCAACCAAGTCCCCCACTTTAAACGGACCCTTTAGTCCTATGCCCGGGTTGGGAAACCGCTGGGCCTTCTCCTTGAGAGAGGGACAACCTCTCCACTACTGGTCCCCAAAACTGTTTCATTTCGCTCCAAAAAAGAGTCAACACCGGACAGACAGAAGCCTCCTCCCGTCCTGAAGAAAATCGAGGGTGAAACCAAAAGAAAAAGGAGACTCAAAGGGGGCGGAGCTTGCCCTATTATTTAAGAGCAAACTCAGCCAAAGGCAAAAAAGGACCCAGTCATCCTGATCAGCAGACACAAAAGATCTAAAAGTCTCCAAGGGTTTGGGTTTTTTCTCTCGGGTTTTTCCCTTGGTCCCGAGGTGAAATGCCGAGGAGAAAGACAATTGAACACCCGTTTAGAACAAAAGTCCTCCAAAATCTGGAAACAAACTGGACTCCTCTGTCAGACACAATGTTCTCAGGAATGCCGTGTAAACGAACCCCGTGCTGAAGGAACAAGGCACCAATTCGAGGAGGAAGGCAACTTAGGTAATGGCACAAGATGTATTTATTTTGGAAACCTATCACAAATTACCCAATTGGTCATTCCCCTGAGAAACAGGGAGGTCGGAAATAAATCCATAGAGATATGGGTCCCCTGGTTCTTGGGCACAGGCAATGGCATCAACAAACCACTAGAGCGGAGAGCAAGGTTTTGGAGCAAAGCAAGTCCCCAGGACTGCACAAATTCCCTGACTCACAGACAAGTAGGCCACCAAAAGGACAGACTAACCAAGTCTCTGGTACCAAAATTCGGGATGCCCGGGCCCAACGGAACAATGAATTCAGAATCACCCCCTTTTTTCCAAGGTCCGGGAAAAAACAATTTCCCCAAAGGGCAGCGCTCGGGTTTTTCCTCCTGACACCCCCAGAGCCAAATCTAAATTGGGGGGAGATGGCGAAAAAAACTACACCCTCTTTCAAAATAACAGAGGATCAAAAAATTTAGGAAATCCGCAAGGAAACTCCTCCGAGGGCATCCCCCCTTAACATTTTAAATGCCAGGAAGAAAGGAAACCACAAAAATTTAAAACGTGTGAAAAACAAGGCCCCCTGGCCTGTCTAGGATTAGTCGCTTGGCTATTCCAGATAACCAGGGTTTTTTATGGTCCGTGAGGACCACCACCTGTTTTTTGGCTCCCTCCAGCCAATGTCTCACTCTTCAAAAGCCCACTTCATGGCCAATAACTCCCGATTACCCAGTCATAATTAGTTCAGTTGGAGAAAATTTTCGAGAGAAAAAGGCACAAGGGTTCTTTTAGAGGTCTCTGGATCTTTTTGGAAAAAAACGGGACCCGCCCAATTTCAGAGGCATCAACCTCCACCTGAAATGGCAGAGAAAATCAGGCTGCGTAGAACAGGGGCAGAAGTGAATCTCGCTTAGTTCCCGAAATGCAGAGACTGCCTCAGGAGGCCAATTCACCACATCAGAACCCTTTTGGTCAAATCATTAATGGTTTAACAAAACGAGAAATTCCAATAAATTTACGAAAAAAAAAATTGGCAAAACCCAAAAATTTCTAAAGAGCCTTTAATGAAGTGGTTGGACCCAAATCACAGATGGCCTGAACCTTGCCCGGGTCCATTTCAATAACAGATGGGGACAAAATGAATCCCAGAAATGAGATCCTCTGTACGCCAAAAAGACACTTTGATCCCTTCACATACAGAGCATTTCTCTCTCAAAATCTGGAAACAGTCCGAAATGTTTCAAATGAGAGTCCAGTCATTAAAAAAAAAAATCAAGAATATCATCCAAATAAACAATCAGAAATTTTCCACAAAATCCCTGAAAATGTCATTCATGAAGGACGGGGAAGACGGAAGGAGCATTAGTGAGCCCAAAGGGCATCACTAGGTACTCAAAATGCCCCTTCTGGGGTATTAAGCCGTCTTCCATTATCCCCGTGCTTAATGCGAAAAGGTTATACGCCCCCCTGAGGTCAAGCTTGGTAAACCAAGTACCCTTTTCCACCTGGAAAACAGGTCAGAAATCAAGGGTAACGGTATTGATATTTCACAGTGATATTGTTCAAGAGAGAAAATCAATACACGGCCTTAATGAACCATCCGGCAAAAGGGGTGGTAAGAATCAATCCCCCCAGCCAAAAGGAATTAGACTTCCGCCCCGGCCGGTATCATGGGGAAACCCAACAACGTTTCAAAAAGTCAAAATCCATCAGGTTTAATTTAAGCCTTGGCCCCATGAAAAAATTTCCAACCCAAAATGGCCTGAACCGGAAAAAATATATGTGACAGAACAAAATTTTCAGCCCGGTAAACAATCAAAGAAATTTATCTGAAATATCCCAAGAATAATTTTGAAAAGGCCCCGGCCCCCAAAACGTCAATCAAGGGCCTTAGGGGCAGACAGGAAATAGATTGAGAAAGGCGTAAAACCACCGTTGGGGTAATAGAAATAAAAAACATAACCCATTGCGCTTCGAACTCATGACGCTGGCCCCAGAACCACTCAATCACACTGCATGGGTTCAGAGCTGGTTCCCACAAGGCAACACCATTCCACGCATACTTCTCCGCTCACGCAAAAGTCTGTCAATTTGAATCGCTAATGACATAGAATCATTGAGACCAGAGGGGCAGGGAACCCCCATAACCTTTTACATTTCTGACAGACCCTTCCGGAAAAGGGCTGCCAAAGCTCGTCATTCCATTTGGTCAGGACTGCCCACTTTTTGGAAAATTTTTGACAGTAAACTCAGCGTCTCAAAACTGATTTAATGCCAACAAGGTTTTCAGCTTGATCGTGACATTAGGTTCATCGTAACAATAACCCCAAAGCCTGAAAAAATGCTTTAACATACTCAAAAAAAGGTCCCAGGTGTCAGGAAAAAACCCAATCCTGAGGATCGCCGCGCAGGAGAGAGATGAATTTGAACCTGCTGGCTGCGTTCCCTGAGGACTTAGGTTTTAAGGCAAAAAAACAAATTTTCATTATTTTGAAATTCTGAAATTTTGCTCGATCCCCCAAAAAAATCTGGCATGGGGATCCTAGGTTCCACAACCGGCAACCCGCAAGATAGAGCAATACTCCGAACTTTAGTGGCAAGCTGATCCACAGGCCAACAACTTGCAAACTCCCTTGGGGAGAAAAAAAAATCCCCCCAGCACCCAGAGAAAAAAGAGGAAAAATGCAACAAACAAGAAAAAAAACAATTTCTGACAACTTTTTTCTTTTCCTTTTTATTTTTTCCTTCTGTTGAGTACCATATAATTTTCAATTTGGCCGGTGTACTGTTATGTTTGGGAGTGAGGAGGCAGGAAAAAAGGCAATACACCAGAGAGGGTTTGGGAAACTATGGATTGCAGTACCCTGACTAACCAACCACAACTAGGCAGCCGTGGAGCGTTCCTAGTTGGTCCTAGACCGCCTCGTCACAGGGCCCGAGATAACTAAACCTAAAGATAGAAAAGGAAAGCTATCTGCCCCGGAGCAAAATCCCAAAGAAAATAGAAAGCCCCCAAACATGAAATTTGGCGGTTAGACAAGAGGAAATACAGACACAAAACAGAAAATAGTATGAGCAAACGTGGGGCCCAAACTATCTAAATAGAAAAGGATAGGAAGGATACTTACTGCAATCCCAGAAAACCCTGAAAAGACCAACTCTACTAATTACAAAAACACCTGAGATCACACGACCTCTACCACCTAAATTAGTTCTCTGGTGTAACAAAAAAAAACAGCAGCCACTGAAAAAACTGGAAAAGGCAAAAGAACAAACTCAGTGGCTGAACTAAATGAGAGGGCACAAGCCCCCGGAGGGGACCCGAAGGCCCCCAACAGAAGTGCAGGACAAAATGCAAAAAGCATAGCACAAAAAACAAAAGAAGAAAATGTCTTATCTGTTAGCAGAAATGCAGGCAACAAACACAGCAAGCTACAAAGTGAAACAGGAATCAAGGATGAGACCAGAACAATTGATCACCGGCAACCCTGATGGAGGAACTCCCTTTTATATAAGACCAGTCAGTAACACCTGTTTCCCAAATCCTCACAATCTTCATTGGAGTCACCTGTTGTAACCACCAGAGGGAGCCTTCTGCTCAGAATTTCTTTCTCAAATTCACAACAGTACCCCCTTGAGAGGGTCACCGAACCCTCATTTGGCACCAGGTCGTCAGGATGAGCTCTGTGATACGCACGGAGATCTCCTAGCATGATGTCCGAGCAAAACCAAGAATTGTCCCCTGACCATAACCTCTCACTTAACCAAATACTGGAGTTTCCGTCTAGAAAAACGAGAATTCAATATTTTTCAACCACATACTCCAGATGTCCTCAACCAAAACAGGGTCAGGAGGCACAGCCAAGGAAACCACTGGCCGACAAACCTCTTCAATAAGGACTTGTGGAACTCATGGATCTTAATGTCCCTATAGAAACGAAGCAATTAAAATCTCATGATCTTATAGGTCCATGACCAGTTAAATTAGAATGCAATATAGGAATATCTTTGACAACCAACCAAGTCCCCCACTTCCCCAAACCGGGACCATCAGTCCTGTCACGCGGGTCTTATGATATGTGTACGATGTCAGTAAACTATTCTTAAAAGAACAACACTCTATACAACATATAGATTAGCAACATCAGCATGTAAATATAGAATAGATTTACCTGACACGATATCCGTTGAACTCAGGATTAATCTTGAGGACTTGATACACTGTCACAGGAAAGAAGAGGACCGGGGGTCTAACCTGACCAAAACTGGGGTCCTAACTAATCCCTCACCTTGGAGGTACTGATAATGGTTCAGAGGTCCAAGTCTCCAGCCTAACCCTGTCTCCTATCAGTCCCTGAACCCTGTAATCAGTCCTAAGAAGGATTCTGATTACCACCAAAGGGATATGGGCTGATCTCTGCTAAATACACAGATTGAAATATAAGACAGACTGGAGAAAACACAGACTTGCATACACACTCAAACACAGAAGGAACATAAATGATCTGGGATATTAAACTCTAAGCAAGGTGAGCTTAAAACAACTAAGGAGCTCTTTAACTTAAGTCTATACAGATAAATCCTATCTGTGGTCTGCATGAAGAATTTCACTGGCAACTCCCAAACAGACAACCAGAGATTTAAAGGAAACCAATCAACAAATAATTAATTGCAGCCGGAGAAACTGCACCCAGTCCCAGAACTGAGCACAGACAGAATTAACTCCCTAACTGCCAAACACAAAGAAACAGCAACTCAGCTGTGAGAAGTCAGAATGTGCAACCGCGACGATCTTCGTGGCGATGCACACATGACAGTACCCCCCCTTCTACGAGGGGCCTCCGGACCCTCAGGGCCAGGTTTGCCCGGGTGAGTTCTGTGGAAGGTCCGCACCAAACGATCTGCGTTAATGTCAGACGCAGGAACCCACGTCCTCTCCTCTGGACCATACCCCTTCCAATGCACCAAGTACTGAAGGGACCGGCGATTCAGACGTGAGTCAATGATCTTTGACACTTGAAACTCCAAGTTACCATTGACCACCACTGGAGGAGGAGGTAGAGGTGATGGTATGACTGGTGCCACGTACCTCTTAAGTAATGACTTGTGGAACACATTATGAATTTTAAACGTAGGAGGGAGGTCCAGACGAAATGCCACAGGATTAATTATGGAACTGATTCCTGTACGGCCCGATGAATCTGGGCCCAGTTCCAGGAGGGAACTTTAAGTTTTATATTCCTGGTAGACAACCATACCAGATTTGTTCACATTAAGATCTGGACCAGAAACTCTCCTCCTATCAGCCATACGTTTATAACGGTTCCCATAGCACTCAGTTATTCAATACACCTCTCCACACTGAAGCAAGTGACGACGAGAAACGCTCCTCTCAGGAACCCCAGAAGGGCCCCCCCCCATTGAAAGTACAAAACTGGGATGAAAACCATATGCCCCAAAAAACGGGGATTTACCAGTGGACTCGCTCCGCCTGTTGTTAAGAGCGAACTCTGCCAGAGGCAAGAAAGAAGACCAGTCCTCCTGGTTCTCTGAGACAAAACACCGAAGATAAGTCTCTAGGCTTTGATTCAGACGCTCTGTCTGACCATTGGTCTGCGGATGAAAAGCCGAGGAAAATGACAATTGCATCCCCCGACGTAAACAAAATGCCCTCCAAAACTTGGACACAAACTGAGACCCCTATCTGACACCACATCAGAAGGCAACCCATGAAGTCTCACAATCTCCCCAATGAACACCTGCGCCAGAGTTTTAGCATTAGGGAGGGCAGGAAGAGCAATGAAATTGCCATCTTACTGAACCTGTCAACAACCACCAGTATGACAGTCTTCCCTGACGACTGAGGAAGGTCCGTGATGAAGTCCATAGACAAATGAGTCCATGGACGCTCCGGAAGTTTCAAGGGTAAGAGGGTCCCAGACGGACGGGTATGAGGGGTCTTAGAGCGAGCACAAACCCCACAGGACGCGACAAAAGTTAAAACATCTTTATTAACGTTAGGCCACCAAAACCGGCGAGAAAGGAGATCTAAAGTAGCCTTACTCCCTGGATGTCCTGCTAAAGCAGAATTATGATGTGCCTCAATAACCTTTTGTCTCAACTGATTTGGGACAAACAGTCTCCCTGGAGGTCCTGCAGGGGCGTCCCCCTGAGCCTCTAACACCTCCTCCTCAAGCTCAGAACATACAGCCGACACTACCACCCCCTCCTGAAGGATAGGAATCGGGTCATCCATTTTCCCGGCCCTGGGAAACTGCGAGACAAGGCATCCGCCTTAACATTCTTAGATCCAGGGCGATAAGTGACAACAAAATTAAACCTGGTAAAAAACAACGACCACGAGCTTGTCTGGAATTCAGACGCTTAGCAGATTCCAAATACAGCAGGTTCTTGTGATCAGTAATGACGGTGACGGGTGGACTGCCCCCTCCAAAAAGTGACGCCATTCTTCAAAAGCCAACTTAATGGCCAAAAGTTCCCTATTGCCGATATCATAATTCCTTTCGGCGGACGACAATTTCTTAGAAAAGAAAGCGCACGGATGCCATTTACCAGGGGACGGACCCTGGGACAATATTGCACCCACCCTACGTCAGACGCGTCCACCTCCACAACGAACGGCTGTGATGCATCTGGTTGGATGAGAACGGGTGCTGAAGCAAAACATTTTTTTCAAAGAGGAAAAAGCTTGGCAAGCTTTGTCCGACCATTTAGAAAAATCCGTCCCTTTTCTTGTCATGTCAGTGAGAGGTTTGACAACAGATGAGAAATTACAAATAAATTTCCGGTAGTAGTTTAGCAAACCCCAGAAAACGCTGCAGAGCCTTAAGATCCTCTGGCTGATTCCATTCAGCACCTGCTCTCACCTTTTCAGGGTCCATACGGAAACCGGAGGCTGACACCAAAAAACCCAAAAACTGAAGTTCCTGTACGGCGAATACACACTTTTCCAGTTTGGCGTATAGTTTATTGTCTCGCAAGATCTGCAACACCTGTCTCACATGCTCCTGGTGAGACACAAGATCTGGCGAGTAAATTAAAATGTCATCCAAATATACGACCCAAACAGCCCCACCAGATGACGAAAATGTCATTAACAAAAATGTTGGAATACTGCTGGTGCAGTAGTCAGACCAAAAGGCATGACAAGGTTCTCATAATGTCCCTTCGGCGTGTTAAACGCCGTTTTCCACTCATCCCCTCTTTTATCCTAATCAGATTATACGCCCCCTGAGATCCAATTTAGAGAACCATTTGGCGCCAACAATTTGATTGAAGAGATCAGGAATCAGAGGGAGTGGATACGGATCTCGAACAGTAATCCGATTAAGTTCGCGGAAATCCAAGCAAGGGCGTAGGCCTCCTCTTTTTTCTTCACAAAGAAGAACCCCGCGGCCACTGGGGAAGATGAAAGGTCTAATATGCCCTTTGGCCAGACTTTCCGAAATATAATCTTTCATAGCCTGCCTCTCAGGACAGAAAGGTTATATAACCTAGCTTTAGGTAACTTAGCATCAGGAAGTAAATTAATAGAGCAGTCATACACGCGATGAGGAGGCAACTCCCTGACACCCCTCCTCAGAGAACACATCCCCAAAGTCCTCCAAAAAAGGAGGCAAAGTACTAGGCACGACCGCACGATGACTGTGTTCATGCAGTTACTTTTGCAAAACTCACCCCATTGGCTTATCTCTCTGGACTGCCAATTAATCACAGGGTTATGTTTTAACCAACCAAGGAAGTCCCAACACAATAGGAGTAGGTAGACCCTCCAACACATAACAAGATAATAGTTCCCTATGTATTGCCCCTACCCGAAGGTCAATGTTATGAACCTCATGAACAAAGCTACCTTGGCCGAGAGGCCTGGCGTCAATGGAGAATATAGGGATCGGTTTGACAATACACTCAGATGCATACCTTGAGCCTGAGCAAACTGAGCGTCAACCAGATTAGCCCGGACCCACTATCAAGAAGAACAGAAAATCTCTCCACTCTCGTACCAACCACCACCTCCACTGGTACAAGGAACTGAGAAGAACTAGCGGACGAAATACATACTCCCAGGTTGTCGTCACCACACAACCTGGGATTAACAGTTTTCCGGCGACTTCTTGCTCAACAAGGATGGGACTGACATCCCCAACAAATGTCCCTCTTCCCGCAGAAGAAACCCCCTTCTTGTCCTGCGGCGTAAACCCCCAATCCCCTCCTACGACATGATGTCCCTCCCAATGATAGGCTCCTCCCGAACAGACAAGGGGAAACCTCAACATAAGGGACTTTAGTAGTAGGTGGAGTAACAACAGGGGGGGAGTTAAACCCCGCACCTCTCCCGGAGGGCCCTCTATCAGTACGGATAGCCCGGGGGCCCTAGCAGCCTCCCCGTGATGGAAAGGAGACATCATTGGCAAAAGTCTTTAATTTGTCAGAAAGCCCATGACAAAACTGGCTCCTAAAAGCTGTGGTCAATTCCCACTGAGGGGAATTTTGGGGGGGGGGCCCATCTACGGAATCCCCAGAAGCAATTCCTCCGCCGGAAGATCTCCCGGGTGTATCGTTACTTTATTGTCTCTCAGCAAATGAGAGACCCGATTGGGTCATCCTATACCAAAACAGGAAGTAAAAAATGGTTTACTGTCTGTTGCAGCCGGGTGATCCCGGGGAAGGAAAATGCCAGGATTGAGCGGTTTCCCTTGAGGAGCGAGATAACATTTCCATCATCCTGCTTCTTCGCTCCCTGAGAGCGTGGCCGAAGCCGAAAAATACCCCAAAAAAAATCGGTACTGCTTCCTGAAGGTAAAAAATTCTGTCTCGCCCACCATTTGTAACCTGTCCGGAGAGATACTTTAGGTTCAAATCTGGTTGCTCTCAGAGGAGACTAAAACTTTCGGGACTTATATGTCCGTTCAGCTCATGGATAATACCCTGCAACTGCAAGAGCAGCTGGGCTACTGGATCCTTGTAAACTGGAGATAATATTTTTATGGCCAGTGGAAATGTCAGCGATCTCTTATGATATGTGTACGATGTCAGCTAAACTATTCTTTAAAGAAACACTCTATACAAAACATATAGATTACGCACAACATCAGCATTGTAATATAGAATAGATATGCGAGGAACGATTTTCCGTTGAACTCAGGATTAATCTTGAGGACTTGATTCACATGTCACAGGAAAGAGAGGGGACCGGGGGTCTAAACCTGACCTAATGGGGTCCTAAAACTAATCCCTCACTCATTGGGAGGTACTGATAATGGTTCAGAGGTCCAAGTCTCCAGCCATAATCCTGTCCTCCTTTCAGCCATGTGACCCTGTAATCAGTCCTAAGAAGGATATGATTACACCAAATGGATATGGGCTGATCTCTGCTATATACACAGATTAGAAATATAAGACAGATGGAGAAAAACACTGACTTGCATACACAACTCAAACCAGAAGGAACATAACTTGCATCCTGGGATATTAAACCTCAGGCAAGGTGAGCTTACAAAACAAACTAAGGAGCTCTGCGTTAGAGAACTTAAGTCTTCACAGATTAACAATCCTATCATGTGGTCTGCCATGAAGAATTTCACTGGCAACTCCAATACAGACATAACAGAGATTTAAATGACACCAATCAACAACTAATTAATTGCAGGACGGAGATAGAAACTGCACTCCAGTCCAGACTGAGCACTGAGACGAGTGAATTAACTCCCTAAACTGCCAATAACACAAAGAAACAGCAAACTCAGCTGTGAGAAAGTCAGAATGGCAAAGCGACGATCTTCGTGGCACGATGCCACAGGAAGTCCTATGCCGCTTGGCAAACCGCTGTAGAGGGCCTATCCTGAGAGAAGGGACAACCTCTCCCTCCTGGTCCCAAATCTGCTGCATACGCTCCCACAACAGAGTCAACACCTGGGAAAGACAGAAGCTTCCGTCTGTCCTGAGAATAACTTCGAGGCGTGACGGTGAATACCCAAAATTGCACAGAAAGATGGATGACATCAAAGTGGGCAGGCTAGCCCTATTACTTATTGAGCAACTCAGCCAAAGGCAAAAAAGGTGACCTGCTCATACGGATCAGCAGCTCCCAAGCATCTTAGATAAGTCTCCAAACTGTCTAGGTTTGATTTCCTCTCAGTTTGTACCATTGGTCCGCCTGAGGATGAAAAGGCGTTGGAGCTCAGACACATTGATACACCAAGTTTAGAACAACAAAGTCCTCAAATCTGGAACAACTCTACTGGACCTCACTCTGTCACGCTCACAAATGTTCTCAAAAATGCGTGTAAGAACCACTTGCTGATCGCAACAAAGGCACCAATTCGGAGGAGGAATGCAACTTAGGTAATGGCACACAGATGTATCATTTTGGAAAACCTATCACTAAATCACCCAGACGTAACGGTAGGTCTGTCTGAGAAACAGGGAGGTCGGAAAGGAATCCATAGAGATAGGGTCCATGGTCTCTTGGGCAAAAGGCAATAGCATCAAAACACAACTAGAGCGAGGTAGCAAAGGCTCTGGAGCGACGAGCATCCGGCCCAGGACCTGCACAATTTCACCATGAAGTCTCGAGACCAAAGTATGCGCACCAAAAAGGAGCAGACGCTAACCAAGTTCTCGGTACCAAAATTCCGGATGACAGGCACCAACGCGGAACAATGAATCTCAGACTCGCCACACTCTTTTTCACCGGTCTGGGACAAACATTTCCCAATAGGGCCAGCGCCGCAGGGTTATCCTCCTGACATACCCATCCAGAGCCAGTCTCAATTCGGGCGAGATGCAGGAACAGCTCTACTACACCCTCTTTCAAATTAAACAGCCAGATCAGACAATAAGGAGAGTTCGCAGGAGGAAACTCCTCACGATGAGGGCATCCGCCTTACATTGTCTTAGTGCAGAGAAAGGAAATCACAAAATTATACAAGTAGGAATAACAAGGCCACACATAGCTAGTCTAGGATTAAGTTCGCTTGGCTGATTCCAGATAACCAGATTCTTCATGGTCCGTGAGGACCCACCACTGATGTTTGGCTCCCTCCAGCCCAATCTCTCCACTATTTCTCAATAAAGCACAACTTCCATGGCCAAAATCCCGAGTACCCACGTCATAATTACGTTCAGTTGGAGGAATAATTTTCGAGAGAAAAAAGGCACTAGGGTTTACTTTTAGAGGTCTCTGGATCTACTTTGGACCTAAACGGCACCTGCGCCCAATTTCAGAGGCATCAACTCCTCAACCTGAAATGGCACGAGAACTCAGGCTGGCCGTAGAACAGAGCAGAAGTGTGAATCTACTGCTTAAGTTCTGACAACGACAGAGACTGCCTCAGGAGGCAATTCTACCACATCAGAACCCTTTTTGTCAAATCAGTCCAATGGTTTACAATAACTAGAGAAAGATTGTGACAATAAATTTACGATAAAAATTGGCAAAAACAAGAATCATTTGAAGAGCTTTTTTGAAGTCTGGTAGTGGACCAATCACAAGATGGCCTGTACCTTGGGACCGGGTCTTTTTCAATAAACAGATGGGGACAAAATGCAATCCAGAAATGAGATCCTCGGTACGCCAACTCAGACACATTCGATCCTAGCTGTGTCACATACAGAGCTTTCTCTATCAGAGAGTGTCTGTAGGAAACACAGTCCGAACATGTTTCTCACATTGACGAGTCCAGTCATTGCTGAAAAATTCAAGATATCATGCCAAGATAAACTCTAGAATCCAGAAATTATTCCACAAAATCCTTGAAAATGTCATCTATTCATGAAGGACTGCAGGAAAGACAGAAGGCGTGCATTAGTGAGCCCAATCTGGGCATCACAGGTACTCAAAATGCCCCTCCGGGGGTATTTAATGCTGTCTTCCATCTATCCCGTGCTTAATGCGACTAAGTTTCGTATGCCCACCTGAGGTCAAGCTTTGTAACCCAGTGTTTTTCACCACCCTCTGGAAAAAAACAGAGTCAGAAAGAATCAAGGGTATGGATATTGATATTTCACTGTGATATTGTTCATCGCTGACCGATAAATCAATTCACCGGCCTAAAATGAACCATCCTTTTGGCATAAAGAACAAAACCGGCACCACAAGGGTGAACGAGGATGGTCTGATATGACCCTTTCAGAGCCACAATGACTCATTGATAGAAGACCGATAGCATCATGTTCAGGTACAGACCAAGTTAAAAAGGCGACCCTTTAGGGGAATTTACTATCTGGCACTAATTCAATATCGCGTAGTCTGCTGTGTAATAGGTGGAAAGGCAGTTCTGAGAAGAGCTCCCTTCCGGTGGTTGAACAAACGGTACTGGATGTCCAGTGTTGACTTGTTGAGTTTGGCGAAATAAGTGTTACTGACTGGTTCTTATATAAGGGAGTCCGGCTCATCCACCATCAGGGTTACGGTGATCAATGGTTCTGGTCAGCAATCCTTGATTCCTGTTTCCTTGGTAGCCTGCTGGTGTCCGTGTCTGAATCTCCTGCATCTAACAGATAAGACATTTTCTTGCTTTTTGTTTTGCGTTGACTTGTTGCATATTTGTCCTGCACTTCTGTGGGGGCCTTAAGGGTCCCCTCTGGGGGGCTGCTTTGCCCTCTCGGTTTCAGTTCAGCCACTGGAGTTTGTACATTTGCTATTTCCAGTTTTTTCAGTGGCTGCTCGTTTTGTTTTTGGTTACACCAGAGAACTAATTTAGGTGGTTAGAGGGTCGTGTGATGCTCAGGTGTTTGGGAATCATTAGTAACGTTGGTGCTCTTCAGGGTATTTTTTGGGTTGCAGTAAATGCCCTTTCTATCCTTTTCTATTTTGTAATTTTGGGCCACAACGTTTGCTACTCTACTATTTTCTGTCTGTGTCAGTATCGTCTTCTTGTCACGCTAACCGCCAGCATTACATGTTTTGGGCTTGCACTATGTTCTTTGGGGATCCTGCTCCGGGGCCGGCAGATAGCTTTCCTTCTTTCTATATTTAGCTGTAGTTAGGTTTCTCGGCTGTGACGAGGCGCTCTAGGACCAACGTAGGAACGCTCCTCGCGCTGCCAGCTAGTTGTGGTGGTTAGTCAGGGTACTGCAATCTCATAGGCGCTCCTAGACTGTGCGTCTGGTGTATTTCCTTTTTTGCTGCTCTCCTCAGCTACCAAATCATTACAGTATCACAGATCCTAAACTGAAAATTTATATGTGGTACTCACAGATCGGGATCTAAAATATCTGTGGAAAGAAAAAATCGTTGTCAGCAGTGTTAGCGAGGATTTTTTTTTTTTGTTCTGTTTGTTTGCATTTTTTTTTTCACCCTCTGTATCTCTGGGTGCTGAGGAGGATTTTTTTTTTCTCTCATGGAGTTTGCACAGCGCTTGTCTGCCGTGTGGATCAGCTTGCACTTGAGGTTCTGAGTATTGTACCCTTATCTTGCGTGGTTGAGCCTGTTGTGCGAACTAGGATTCCCAAGCCATATATGTTTTTCTAGGGGATCGAGCTAAATTTCTGAATTTTCTAAAAATAAGTAAGTTGTTTTATGCACTTGATATCTAAGTCTCTGAGGGAACGCTGCACAGAAAGGGTTTAAATTGTCTTTTCTCTCCTGCGCGGGGGATCCTCAGGATTGGGGTTTTTCCCTGACACTGGGGTCCTGTTTTGAGTATTGGGTTTATGCATTTTTCGGTCTGGGGTTATTGTACGATGAGCATAATGTCATGATTTAAACTGAAAAAGCCTTGTTGGCATTAATCGGGGCCCTTTAGGACCGTGAGTTGTACTGTCCGAGTTCGTAGGTGGGCAGTCTGACCAAAAGGAATGCGATGCTTTGGTAGGCCCTTTTTTTGGGAAAGGGTTTTTGTCAGAGAGTAAAAAGGGTGTTATGGTGGGGTTTTTCCCGTC
Organism: Oophaga sylvatica; assembly: GCA_033576555.1. Taxonomy (NCBI): domain Eukaryota; kingdom Metazoa; phylum Chordata; class Amphibia; order Anura; family Dendrobatidae; genus Oophaga; species Oophaga sylvatica. Next base: position 14,858 of record JARQOD010004394.1, read on the forward strand.
CCTCTGGTTCAAAAGATTCTATTCATTAGCGATTCAAATTGACGGTGGGTTTTCGTGAGCGTAGAGGTATGCGTGGAATAGTGTTGCATTATGAACAGCTTCGAAAACCCTTGGGGGTGATAGAGTGGCTTCTGGGGCACAGCGTTATGGTTCGAAACGCAAAAGGTTATTTTTTCTAAATGTGGTGAGCTCTCATGCTATTTTCAGTCTGCCCTAAGCGGGAGCGTTTTGCCGCTCAGTTGTCTTGGGTAGTGTCAGACTAAATTTTTGTTGACTGTTACCTGATTGCTCCCTGTCACTTTTTTTGCTCAGGCTTTCTTTGATTAGGTGCAGCTATTAACGTTGTTGGATTTTGTTTTGCTAAGTCATGTGTGCATTGCCACGAAGATCGTCCGGTTCCCACATTTTGACTTCTCACAGTGAGTGCTGTTTCTTTGTTTTTTGCAGCTAGGGAGTTAATTCTGCCCTGTGCTCGGTGTTGGACTGGTGCAGTTTTTTTGGGGGCTGCAATTGATTATTTGTTGATTGGTTTCCTTTAAATTCCTGGTTGTTGCTTGGGGAGTTGCCAGTAAAAACCTTCATGCAGCCACAGATGGAATGAATCTGTATAGACTTTATTTGGGAGAGCTCCTTAGTTGTTCTAAGCTCAACTTGGTTAGAGTTTATTTCCCAAAACCTTTTATGTTCCTTTTTGGGTTTGAGTGTGTATGCGGGCGAGTGTTATTGTCTGTTTATAGTCTAATCTGTGTATTTGCTGGATCAGCCCATATCCCTTTGGTGGTTGTCGGTTTCCTTTTTGGGAATGTTTCAGGGTTCGGGTCCTGATAGGAAAACGGGGTTTAGGTGGAGACTTGGACTATGAACCATTACCCAGTCCCCTCCAGGTGAGGGGTTTTTGTTAGGACCCCAGTTTAGGGTCAGGTTAGATCCGGTCCACCTCTTTCCTGTTAGTTTCATAAAGTCCTCAAGATTAACCTGAGTTCGCAGATTTTGTGTAGGTTAATTTCTTTTTCTTTCTTAATGCGATGTTGCTATACTAGTTTTTTTGTTAGGTGTTGTTCTGTTTTAAATAGTTACTGACATTTATCTATCATTGACGGTGACTTTTTTCACTGGCCCCTTAAAAATTTTCTCCGGTACCATGGATCGGGAGCCCGGGGCTGCTCTGCATTTTGCGGGATATCATGGCTGACGGAATTAAGTCCAAAGTTTGCTCCGGGGTGAAAACCCCCAGAGTTGAACCAAAAAGTAGCTCTTCGGAAAAGGTCATGGTGGGCGAGAAAATTTTTTTACCTTCCGGGGGCCCTGTATTGTATTTCGGCTTCGGCCTCGATCATAAAGGGGTGAGGCGCAGAGAGTGGGGAAATTTTTATTTCACTCTGCAAGGGACCCTCAATTTCCCGGGGGTTTTCCTTCTCCGGATCCCCCGGGTCCCCATGCGGGAGATTTAATTTTTTACCCGCCCTGGGTGGTATAGAGGACCCGAAGGGTCTCTCTGCTGAGACAAAATTTCGTAGATACAGCAGGGAGTGTCCGGCAGAGGATTGGGTTCTGAGTTTCGGGATGGGCCCAAGATTTCTCAGTGGAATGATCAGGGTTTAGGAGCCCGTTTTACATGGCTTTTGATAAATTAAAAGACGTTTTTGCTCAGTATGAGTCTCCTCCTTTTCTGGAGGCTGCTTGGCCCCCTTTGCTATCCCAAATGATAAAACGGCCCTTGGGAAAGGGGGGGGTGAGGTAACCCCATCCTGTGGGTTTTTCCCCCTACATAAAAACCCTTATGTTAGGTTCCCTTGTCTGTTCGGATGGCCTTTTTGCAGTTGGGAGGGGCACATTTCGTAGGGGGGGATTTTGGCCGGTACGCCGCAGGGCTAGAAGTGTTTTTTCTGCGGCGAAGAGGACCCTTTTGTTGGGGGAATGTCCATCCCTTGCCTTGTTGAGCCAAGTCGCCGGGGAAAAACTGTTAATCCCGGTTGTGTGGTGGAAAGAACAACCTGGGAGTTTGTATTTCATCCCCAGGGGCCCTTTTCAGTTCCTTGGGCCAGTGGAGGTGGAGTTGGTACGGAGTTTGGGGAGATTGTCTGTTCTTCTTTATGTGGTTCGGGGGGGGTAATTGGTTGACGCTCAGTTGCTCCGCTAAGGTATGCATTGAGTTTTGGTCAACCGATCCTATTTTCTCCATTGGGCGCCCCGGCCTCTCGGGGCCCAAGGTAGTTGTTCTGGGTTCATAACTTTGACCTTCGGGGTAGGGCAATACATAGGGAACAATTATCTTGTTATGTGTTGGAGGGTTCTACCTCCCCCCCCATTGTGTTGGACTTCTTGGTTGGTTAACATAACCCTGTGATTAATTGCAGTCAGGGGAAAAAAGGGTAAATGGGGAGTTTTGAAAAGCAACTGCATGAACACATTTATCATTGCGGTCAGCTAGTACATTGCCTCCTTTTTTGGGGGATTTTGGGGATGTTTTCTCTGAGGGGGTTGTCAGGAGTTGCCCCTCATCGGTGTAGGGCCCTTGCTCCATTAATCTACTTCCTGATGCTAAGTTGCCTAAAGCATAGGTTGTATAATATCTTCTGGTCCTGAGAGGCAGGCTATGAAAGATTATATTTCTGAAAGTCTGGCACAAAGGGCATATTAGACCTTCATCTTCCCCAGTAGCCGCGGGTCTTCTTGTGAAGAAGAAAGATGGAGGCCTTCGCCTTGCTTGGATTTCCGCGAACTTAATCGGTTACTGTTCGAGATTCGTATCCACTCCCTCTTATTCCTGATCTCTTCAATCAAATTGTTGGCGCCAAATGGTTTTATAAATTGGATCTCAGGGGGGCGTATAATCTGATTAGGATAAAAGGGGGGATGAGTGGAAAACGGCGTTTAACACGCCTGAGGGACATTATGAGAACCTAGTATGCCTTTTGGTCTGACTACTGCACCAGCAGTATTCCAACATTTTGTTAAGACATTTTTCGTCACCTTGTGGGGCTGTTGTGGTTGTTATTTTGGAAGACATTTTAATTTACTCGCCAGATCTTGTGTTCATCAGGAGCATGTGAGACAGGTGTTGCAGATCTTGCGAGACAATAAAACTATACGCCAAAATGGGAAGTGTGTATTTGCCGTACAGGAACTTCAGTTTTGGGTTTTTTGGTGTCAGCCTCCGGTTTCCGTATGGACCCTGAAAAGGTGAGAGCGGCAGTGCATTGAATGGGATCAGCCAGGGATCTTAAGGCTCTGCAGCGTTTTTTGGGGTTTGCTAACTACTACCGGAAATTTATTTGTAATTTCTCATCTGTCGTCAAACCTCTCATGAACATGACAAGAAAAGGGACGGATTTTTCTAAATGGTCGGACAAGCTTGCCAAGCCTTTTCCTCTTTGAAGAAATGTTTTGCTTCGGCACCGTTTCATCCAACCAGATGCATCTCTAGCCGTTCATTGTGGAGGTGGATGCGTCTGACGTAGGGGTGGTGCTATATTGTCCCAGGGTCCTTTCCCCTGGTAAATGGCATCCGTGCGCTTTCTTTTCTAGAAATTGTCGTCGCCGAAAGGAATTATGATATCGGCAATAGGGAACTTTTGGCCATTAAGTAGCTTTTGAAGAATGGCGTCACTTTTTGGAGGGGGCAGTCCACCCGGTTACCGTTATTACTGATCACAGACCTGTTGTATTTGGATCGCTAGCGTTGAATTCCAGACAAGCTCGATGGTCGTTGTTTTTTACCAGGTTTAACTTTGTCGTCACTTATCGCCCGGGGTCTAAGAATATAAAGCTGATGCCTTGTCTCGCAGTTTCCCAGGGCGGGGGGAAAACGGATGACCCGAGTCCTATCCTTCAGGAGGGGGTGGTAGTGTCGGCTGTATTTTTGAGCTTGAGGAGGAGGTGTTAGAGGCTCAGGGGGACGCCCTGCAGGACCTCCAGGAGACTGTTTGTCCCAAATTCTGTTGAGACAAAAGGTTATTGAGGCACATCATAATTCTGCTCTAGCAGGACATCCAGGGAGTATGGCTACTTTAGATCCCTTTCTCGCCGGTTTTGGTGGCCTATGCTAATAAAGATGTTATAACTTTTGTCGCGTCATGTGGGTGTGTGCTCGCTCTAAAAACCCCTCATAACCCTCCGTCTGGGACCCTTTTACCTTGAAACTTCGAGCGGTCCATGGACTCATTTATCTATGGTACTTCATTACGGACCTTCCTCCGTCGTCAGGAATACTGTCATACTGGTGGTTGTTGACAGGTTCAGTAAGATGGCACATTTCGTTGCTCTTCCTGCACTCCCTAATGCTAAAACTCTGGCGCAGGGTTCATTAGGGAGATCGTTAGACTTCAGGGTTGCACTTCTGATGTGGTGTCAGATAGGGGGTCTCAGTTTGTGTCAAATTTTGGAGGGGATTTGTTTACGTCGGGGGATGCAATTGTCATTTTCCTCGGCTTTTCATCCGCAGACCAATGGTCAGACAGAGCGTCTGAATCAGAGCTTAGAGAACTATCTCGGTGTTTTGTCTCAGTGAACAAGAGGACTGGTCTTCTTTCTTGCCTCTGGCAGAGTTCGCTCTTAAAAACAGGCGGACAGAGTCCTCGGTAAGTCCTCGTTTTTTGGGGCATATGGTTTCCATCCCGTTTGTACTTTCAATGGGGGGGCCCTTCTGGGGTTCTGAGGAGGAGCGTTTCTCGTCGTCACTTGCTTCTGTGTGGAGAGGTGTATGAATAATCTGAGTGCGATGGGGAACCGTTACAAAAGTTCTATGGCTGATAGGAGGAGAGTTTCTGGTCCAGATCTGAATGTGAACGATCTGGTATGGTTGTCTACCAGGAATATAAAACTTAAAGTGCCCTCCTGGAAACTGGGTCCAGATTCATCGGGCCGTACAGGATCAGTTCCATAATTAATCCTGTGGCATTTCGTCTGGACCTCCCTCCTACGTTTAAAATTCTTTAATGTGTTCCACAAGTCATTACTTAAAAGGTATGTGGCACCAGTCATACCGTCACCTCTACCTCCTCCTCCTGTGTTGGTCAATGGTAACTTGGGAATTCAAGTATCAAAGATCATTGACATCACGTCTGAATCGCCGTTCAGTACTTGGTGCATTGGAAGGGGTATGGTCCAGAGGAGAGGACGTGGGTCTCTGCGTCTGATGTTAACGCAGATCGTTTGGTTCGGACCTTCCACAGAACTCACCCGGGCAGGCCTGGCCCTGAGGGTCGGAAAGGCCCCTCGTAGAAGGGGGGGTACTGTCATGTGTGCATTGCCACGAAGATTCGTCCGCGGTTGCACATTTTGACTTCTCACAGCTGAGCTGCTGTTTCTTTGTGTTTGGCAGCTAGGGAGTTAATTCTGTCTGTGCTCGGTGCTGGGACTGGGTGCAGTTTCTCCCGGCTGCAATTGATTATTTGTTGATTGGTTTCCTTTAAATTCCTGGTTGTCTGCTTGGGGAGTTGCCAGTGAAACCTTCATGCAGACCACAGATAGGAATGAATCTGTATAGACTTTAGTTGTGAGCTCCTTAGTTGTTCTAAGCTCAACTTGGTTAGAGTTTATTTCCCAGACCATTTATGTTCCTTTGGTGTTTGAGTGTGTATGCAAGCGAGTGTTATCCTGTCTGTCTTATATGTCTAATTGTGTATTTAGCTGAGATCAGCCCATATCCCTTTGGTGGTAGTCAGGATCCTTCTTAGGACTGATTACAGGGTTCAGGGTCTGATAGGAGGACAGGGTTAGGTTGGAGACTTGGACCTCTGAACATTATCAGTACCTCCAAGGTGAGGGATTAGTTAGGACCCCAGTTTAGGGTCAGGTTAGATCCCGGTCCACCTCTTTCCTGTTTCAGCTCATCAAGTCCTCAAGATTAACCCTGAGTTCAGCAGATATCGTGTCAGGTAAATCTATTCTATACTTACATGCTGATGTTGCTATACTAGTTGTTGTATAGAGTGTTGTTCCTGTATTAATAGTTTACTGACATTGTATACATATCATTAGACAGCGTGACAGCTAAACGTTATGGGTTTCCCTTGATACCCTACGGAAGTCTATTCCCCTACTGGGGATCGATTCTACCCCTTTGGCTGAGAATAAACCTCAGTTCTCTACTCAGGTGATAATGAGGGTTGAACCTGATCATCAGGAGAGTTGCAAATTTTTGGTGCTGTATAATCTGCATGACATTATCGTACTGGGTTTCCCTTGGTTACAGTCTCATAATCCTGTTTTGGATTGGAAATCTGTGTCTGTAACCAGTTGGGGCTGTCAATGTGTTAATACCAACACTCCTGTTTTTTCTGCCTCCCCCCAGGCTCAGGATGTTCCTGACTTTTTGACTGATTTTTCTGATGTGTTTAGCAAAAGTAAATATGCATCCTTGCCCCCCTATAGGAGCTATGACTGCTGTTATGATTTGGTAGCTGAGGAGAGCAGGCAAAACGGAAATACACCAGAGCAGTTGGAAACTATGAGATTGCAGTACCCTGACTAACCACCACAACTAGAGGCAGCCGTGGAGCGTTCCTACGTTGGTCCTAGACGCCTCGTCACAGCTGAGAAACTAACTACACCTAAAGATAGAAAGAGGAAAGCTATCTGCCCGGAGCAGATCCCCAAAGAACATAGAAAGCCCCAAACATGTAATGGCGGTTAGACAAGAAAAAATACTGACACAGACAGAAAATAGTATGAGCAAACGTTGGGGCCCAAACTTACTAAATAGAAAAGGATAGAAAGGGCATTTACTGCAATCCCAAAAAACCTGAAAAGCACCAACGTTACTAATTTCAAAAAACACTGAGATCACACGACCTCTACCACCTAAATTAGTTCTCTGGTGTAACCAAAAACAAAACAGCAGCCACTGAAAAAAACTGGAAAAAGCAAATGTACAAACATCAGTGGCTGAACTGAACCGAGAGGGCAAAAGCCACCAGAGGGGACCCTGAAGGCCCCCACAGAAGTTCAGGACAAAATGCAAAAATCAAGCACAAAAACAAAAAGAAGAAAATGTCTTATCTGTTAGCAGGAGATTCAGACACGACACAGCAGGCTACCAAGGAAACAGGAATCAAGGATTGAGACCAGAACAATTGATCACCGGCAACCCTGATGGGAAGGCGACTCCCTTATATAAGACCAGTCAGTAACACCTGATTCCCAATCCTCACAATCTTCATGGACAGTCCAGTACCGTTTGTAACCACCAGAGGGAGCTTCTGCTCAGAACTCATTTCCAGCCTATTCACAACAGTACCCCCCCCTTGAGGAGGGGTCACCGAACCCTCATTTGAGCAACCAGGTCGGTCAGGATGAGTTCTATGATACGCACGGATGAGTCTCCTAGCATGGATGTCCGAAGCAAACACCCAAGAATTGTCTTCCTGACCATAACCTCTCCATTTAATCAATACTGGAGTTTCCGTCTAGAAAAACGAGAATTCAATATTTTCTCAACCACATACTCCAGATTGCCCTCAACCAAAACAGGGTCAGGAGGCACAGTAGTAGGAACCACTGGCTCAACAAACCTCTTCAACAAGGACTTGTGGAACACGTTATGGATCTTAAATGTCCCTGGAAGAAGCAAACAAAAAGAAACAGGATTAAGAATCTCCATAATCTTATAAGGTCCAATGAACCTAGGCTTAAATTTAGGAGATGCCACTCTCATAGGAATATTTCTTGAGGACAACCAGACCAAGTCCCCCACTTTAAACCGAGGACCATCAGTCCTATGCCGGTTAGCAAACCGCTGGGCCCTCTCTGAGAGAGGGACAACCTCTCCACTACCTGGGGCCCAAATCTGTTGCATACGCTCCACAACAGTCAACACCTGGACAGACAGAAGCCTCCGTCTGTCCTGAAGAAAATCGAGGGTGAAACCCAGAATTACAGAAAAATGGAGACATCAAAGTGGCAGGGCTAGCCCTATTATTAAGAGCAAACTCAGCCAAAGGCAAAAAGAGACCCAGTCATCCTGATCAGCAGACACAAAGCATCTTAGATAAGTCTCCAATGTTGGTTTGTTCTCTCAGTTTGACCATTGGTCTGAGGATGAAACGCCGAGGAGAAAGACAATTGAACACCAATTTTAGAACAAAAGGTGTTGTGAATGGACTTGAAATGAGTTCTGAGCAGAGGCTCCCTCTGGTGGTTACAAGCGGTACTGGACTGTCCAGTGAAGATTGTGAGGAGTGGGAATCAGGTGTTACTGACTGGTCTTTTATAAGGGAGTCGCCTTCCCATCAGGGTTGCCGGTGATCAATTGTTCTGGTCTCACTCCATGATTCCTGTTTCCCTTGTAGCCTGCTGTGTCGTGTCTGCATCCCCTGCTAACAGATAAGACATTTTCTTCTTTTTGTTTTTGTGCTTTATTTTTGCATTTTGTCCTGCACTTCTGTGGGGCCTTCAGGGTCCCCTCCGGGGCTTTTGCCCTCTCAGTTTAGTTCAGCCACTGATGTTTGTACTTTTGATTTTTCCAGTTTCTTCAGTGGCTGCTGTTTTGATTTTGTTACACCAGAGAACTAATTTAGGTGGTAGAGGTCGTGTGATCTCAGGTGTTTTTGAAATTAAAGGAAAAGGATATGGTGGGTACAGACCAAAAGGCAAGGAAAAGCTAGACCAGAGTAGTGATAAAAATACCTAAAAAATATATATTAAATAATGTAACACCACCAATAATAGTGAAACAAAAAGGCCTTTATTTAATACATGATAAGACATAAAACACTAAAAGAACCACAATAATTAATAATAACAATGTGTTAAATACAGTAAATAAAGGCTGGAATATAATCAAAGTAAGCTCACAATATTATACATATATAAATATAATTTAAATCAATATATAATATAATAAATAAATATATAGCATAATAAATATTGCGACAAACTAATAATAGCAGGTATTGAATGTAACAGCTAGAAACTGGCTTTTATCAACAAAAAACAGCTGGTGTGTATCAAAAACATAAAAAATATAATAATAAAAAAAAAAAAATATGTAAAAAATCTATCTAAAATTATATCCAAATTATATATATCAAAAAATATATATATATCGCTACAATAGTGCAAATGTGCAAATTGGATTAACACAAAAATATTAATAAATAAATATATATAGTGTGAAAAATATATATATCAATAAAACGCAAGTGCAAATATGCTCAGTGATATAATTACTAATAAATAACTATAAAGTGCAAAAAGAGTGTGAATGAAAAAATTGAGTACAACACCACCAAAATGTAAGCGATAAAAACTGATATAATAGGCACTTAGGTGTCAGCCAGTAAAGGAGACAGATTTTGGGAACCAATTAATCTCAGCTGTATACCAAAACAGCCGCTATAAGCAATAAACAGCCGGCTAGTAAAAGGGACTGAATGGAAAGCCAAAGTGGTAACAGCTATATACCTGAAAGTCGCCGTGAGCAATGAGAACCAGCCTATATCCACGCGCCCCGACGCGCGTTTCGGATATCTCTATCCTTCGTCAGGGGAATAACAATATCCGTTACCTTGATTTCTGACCTGTTTTCCAGGGTGAAAAGTGCTACTTGGTTTACCAAGCTTGACCTCAGGGGGGCGTATAACCTTATTCGCATTAAGCATGGAGATGAATGGAAGACGGCGTTTAATACCCCAGAGGGGCATTTTGAGTACCTAGTGATGACCTTTGGGCTTACTAATGCTCCTTCCGTCTTCCAGTCCTTCATGAATGACATTTTCAGGGATTTTGTGGATAAATTTCTGATTGTTTATTTGGATGATATCTTGATTTTTTCCAATGATTGGGACTCTCATGTGAAACATGTTCGGACTGTGTTCCAGATTTTGAGAGAGAATGCTCTGTATGTGAAGGGATCAAAGTGTCTTTTTGGCGTACAGAGGATCTCATTTCTGGGATTCCATTTTGTCTCCATCTGTTATTGAAATGAACCCAGTCAAGGTTCAGGCCATCTGTGATTGGGTCCAACCTACTTCATTAAAGGCTCTTCAGAGATTCTTGGGTTTTGCCAATTTTTATCGTAAATTTATTGGTAATTTCTCTGTTATTGTTAAACCATTGACTGATTTGACCAAAAGGGTTCTGATGTGGTGAATTGGCCTCCTGAGGCAGTCTCTGCGTTTCAGGAAACTTAAGCTGTAAGGTTCTATGTATATATTCCTGAAACTCAGTTTGTTCGTCAGCCATTTTACTTTCTGTCTTGCTGCAGCTATCTTGCCCTCAGTCAAATTGGAGTTTCCAGCTTGCATGTTCCCGCCCTGATTTCTCCTTTGCTTCTTAAGCAGCCACAGCTGAGCAATCAGTGCTTCAGAATCTAGCCTGCAGTGAACCTGTGACTTGACTCCTGTAAGCCTTGGACCTTGTACTCCAGCTATTCCTACTGAGGAACTCTGAAGCACTTGTGGACTCTGAACCCTGCTCTTTGAAAGACCCACGTTTGCATGGACTTACGGTAACAGAGAAGAAGATCTGAATCTGTATTGGAGAGTGATTGCTGAGCTTGGATTACTCTGGCCTGCTGTGTCTCCTGTTTCTGTGTCTGCAAACTGTGTGACTATTTCTGCCAACTTGTATGAAGTAATACAGGACTTTTCTATATCAAACCTGTGACTCCTGTGTTTTCATCGCACCCAAGCACAAGACGCTATATGAAACTGTACTACATACATTACAAGATTCTGAAGCCAAAACGTTAGTGTCTGCTGGGTCTGGAAGGCTGTGTCTGCTGTACTGTGGATATCAGACGTCCGGTTGTACTTTCTGTGATGACAGTGGTTGTGACTTCTCACAACCATTCCAGGTGAGCAATTCCCTTAAGTTTTTTCTTTTTGCAGTGTTACCACAGGTAAACACTATTGTTTTTTTTTTTCTCTTTCTTTTCTCTTTTTTGTCTGCTGTAACTCTGGATATCAGATGTCTGGTTGAAACTTTCTGTGATGATAGTGGTTGTGACTTCTCACAACCATTCCAGGTGAGCAGTTCCCTTAATTTTTTTTCTCTCTGCAGTGTTGCCACAGGTGAACACTATTGTTTTTTTTTTCTCCTCTTCTTCCAGTAATCCTGTCTTAAAAGATCTGGAAAATGGAGGCCCGCATAAAGGAACTTTGCGGAGTGACTGATAATATCCTTGCAGATTTGCAGAATATAAAGACCCGTTTTACAAATCTACAGGACCTCAATAATCACAATTTACAAGTGGTTGGACAGACTACCAGGATTTGCGAGCCAGGATTGAGGTTCTAGAGGGGCGAGTCCAGGCTCCTGCCGTAGCCCCGAGTGCTGGGATTCCCAAGTTGCCCCCTTTTCGTTTTGGCGGTGAACGTGAGAAATTCAGGGGATTTATTAATCAATGCAATCTTTTTTTTCTGCACATGCTTCACAATTTCCCACTGAACGATCTAAGGTGCTTACTATAATTATGTTGCTTACCAACAAGGCTTTAATGTGGGCAAACCCTCTGATTGAGACTGAGGATGATTGTTTGAATCACCTTGATGATTTTATTTCAGCCATGGGGCAGGTGTTTGATGACCCCAATCGAGGTGCAACAGCTGAAGCAGCCATGTTAGCTTTGCGCCAAGGTAAGCACTTGGTAGCTGAATATGCCTTGGATTTCAGGAGATGGGCCCTTGATACCACCTGGGACAGTTCCGCCAAAAAATCTATTTTTCGAAAGGGGTTATCTCCACTGATTAAGGATGAACTTGCTCGTGCCGACCCTCCCACTGCGTTAGGTGACTTTATTAACTACTGCATCCGTATTGATACTCGTCTGACTGAACGCAGGCAAGAGAGATGGTTCGAAAGCAATCGTACTAACCTTTTCCTACCTTCCTCTCCAGCTAAGGAACCTTTGAGTAGGATTACACGGGAACCTGAACCTGAACCCATGCAGGTAGACTCTTTACAACGACGGGTTAGTGATGCATGCAAGGAACATCGTTTTAAGGAGAATCTATGTTTCTATTGTGGTAAGTCAGGGCACTTCATTATAAACTGCCCCAGCCGTTCTCGTAAGACTACTGCAGCACTCATTCATTGTGAGTGTTGCGAGAGGGGATCTGTCAGGTCCGAGCCTCAGGCTCCAGAGAGATCTGCAGCAACAGATCTTGATTTCTCGGACTTAAACTCCGTTACCTCTGAGGACGTTGACTGTGTAAACGCTGCCATTTTTCAAGTTTCCTCAGCGGTGTCCCAGCTGAGTTGTAAGAAAAACAATTCTCATTGCTTTCTTTCCATCAAACTCTGGGTTGACTCAGCTTGGGTGTCTAGCTCTGCTATGATCGACTCAGGGGCAAGTGGAAATTTTATGGATGTCTCCTTTGCTCTGAAACAGGGAATACGTTCAGTGAAGAAGGCTACTCCAGTACAGATGGAAACTGTGGATGGCTCCCTGCTGACCTCTGGACCAGTGGATCAGGAAACAGAGTCTTTGAGGGTTCTTATGGGTAAAGATCATCAGAGAAAACTGTCCTTTATGCTTATCTCTTCTCCCACTTTCCCATTATTCTAGGGCTACCATGGCTGCAGGCTCAGAATCCTACCATTAACTGGGAGACCAAGGAATTACACTTTCCAGAGAAACAGATGAGTCCAAAAGTTTCAGCTTGCTCTGTTCCTAAAGGAATCATGTCAGTCCCTGAACTACCAGCTGTATACCAGGACTATGTGGATTTATGTGACAAGAAGAACGCTGACCAGCTTCCTCCTCACCGTCCATATGATTGTCCAATTGAATTATTGCCTGGAGCAGAGATACCTTTTGGTAAGATCTACCCCCTGGCGGGGCCCGAGCTAAAGGCTTTAAAGGATTACATAGATGAAAATCTAGCCAAGGGCTTCATACGCCCCTCTTCATCTCCTGTAGGTGCACCCATCTTCTTTGTAAAGAAGAAAGATGGATCTCTGAGACCATGCGTAGACTATAGGGAACTCAATAAGGTTACTATTAGAAACCGTTATCCATTGCCTTTAATCCCTGAGTTACTGGAGAGAGTGCGACATGCCAAAATTTTTTCTAAACTAGATCTTCGTGGGGCCTATAACTTAGTCCGTATTAGACCTGGGGATGAATGGAAGACTGCATTCAGGTCACGCTATGGACACTTTGAATATCTAGTTATGCCTTTTGGTCTGAGTACCGCCCCAGCCACTTTCCAACACTTGGTGAATGACATCTTCAGGGATCTCCTAGATACATTCGTGGTAATTTATTTGGATGATATTCTAATTTTTTCTAACTCCACAGAGGAACATCATGGACATGTGAGAATGGTCTTGGAACGTCTAAGACAAAATCATCTTTACATCAAACTTGAAAAGTGTGAATTCCATAGGACCGAAATTCAATTTCTGGGGTATGTACTGTCTACACAAGGAATTAGTATGGATGGAAGCAAAACCCAAGCCATCAAGGATTGGCCAAGTCTAGAAATGTGAAGGAGGTACAGCGCTTCATCGGGTTTGCCAACTTCTATAGACGTTTCATTAGAAATTTCTCTGAGGTAGTGTCACCTATCACTCAACTTACCCGGAAAGAGTCTAGGTTTTCCTGGACTCCCCAAGCCCAGGAAGCATTTTCCCGTCTAAAAGATAAATTTACCACTGCACCTATCCTAGTACATCCCAACCCCGAGCTTGCCTTCATAATAGAGGTGGATGCTTCAGACTGTGCCGTTGGAGCTATACTCTCTCAGAGAACAGGTGAGAAGAATGTCTTGCATCCCTGTGCCTTCTTTTCCCAGCAGTTGTCTTCGGCTGAGAGGAACTACGATGTGGGCAATAGAGAGTTGTTGGCCATTATTGCCGCCTTCAAAGAATGGAGACACCTTCTTCAGGGAGCTGCTGTTAAATATTAATATTTAGTTATGGATTTATTCTTTATACACTCAGTTCTGTACCAAGCACGTTAACGTTCGCTGACATACACATGCTATTTTTGTATGGTAAAGTGTCATCTCCATATACAGAGACCACGTGATCTAAGGGACTTTTATATAATGGCTACACGAAGGGGGGCGGGGGCTCTTGCTCTCTCTCTCTCTCCACAGACACTTTACTCTGACACTATGATGATGGGACAAGGACTATGATGAATGAACAGCCAGCTGCCATGTAACCACGTGTTGCTTCTCTTAGATGCTCCTGACAGAGACAGAATGTCATTTTGCCATTCAGGACACCAAGGAAAGATGTGTACAAGCTTTGCTATGGACAAATGGACAATATCTACGTAACTATTTCACTCATTTTATGTTTCCTGTAATGATGTTTTTTTGGTAAACAGTCCAATAAACCACTACATTTTTTTTTTATAAGAAACGTGACGTTTTCTTTAAAGTATCGCATCTGGTAACAAGTCCTTGAAAAATATACTTAAAATAAGCATTTTTAACATTTTGGAGAGCCAGCCAGTCACACTTGATTTTTAGAGTGTGAATTTTTGAAAACTTCCAAAGGGAGGAGGAATAGAAGCAAAAGACGTCAGATGTGCAAGTCGTCAAAGAAATCACACTACGATATTTCAGGATCAAGAAAAGAACCTATGAATGAGGACTAAGAGTTGACTACAGGAATCAGACGTGCTGATGACAAGAGCGTTGCCAAGAAAGGAGCTACAAGCTGAGATATTTCAAGGTAAGAAAAATGGATGTCATTACTTCTTTTTCTAAGCAAAGTAGACTGAAATTTATGTCTGTAGATCAGTCAAATTTAGAAGTTTTATGGCTCAGCTTATATGCAGAATGTGAAATGGAAAATCTAAAGCTAGAATCTAAGCTGGTGTCCTTTAATAGGGAAAGAGAGAAATTGAAAAATATATTACAGTTAGTTCACGTATTTCACAAGTTTGTATTAGAGAAATCTAAAGATGACTGTGTAGAAATAGTGTCAGATCATACCAGTGATGTTCCCGAAATTGACTGTAATGAGGAAATTGAGCAACATGAGACATGTGTCTGTAATGGCTACTCAAGGTGACCTTGTCTCTGATGACGTAAAAAAAGATGGAGGGAACATGGGAGGAGACTTGAGAACTGATGTAGGAGGGAACATAGGAGGAGACTTGAGAACTGATGTAGGAGGGAACATAGGAGGAGACTTGAGAACTGATGTAGGAGGGAACATAGGAGGAGACTTGAGAACTGATGTAGGAGGGAACATGGGAGGAGACTTGAGAACTGATGTAGGAGGGAACATAGGAGGAGACTTGAGAACTGATGCAGATGACGTACGAGAGACGGATGTTCAAAGGCCACCAAAAATAGAAGACAATTCAGAGGCCCAACTCCAAATTAAAGTTAGGAAAAATTTGTTAAAATTATGCAAAATCATTCCTGCATATGATAACAAAATCCATGTATGCAGAAATTCTGAAATCTTCGAAAGCTTTATTGACAAGCTTGATTTAAGTAATGCTGAGAAAAATCAATTATTTAAATTGTGGCTTCCTGCAACCTTTTCCAGACGCTTAACATTGAAGTTGACTTGTGATAACTTACATGGAGATCTAGATGATAAAGACAGACTGAAAATTCTGATTTTCTGTGCCTTAAATGAAAATTGTCCAGATATTGAGATTCTTCAAAAATTAAGGATTGGTCGGAAAGAATGTACTTTTACATTCATGTCCATATTTGAAAGGTTGTACAAAACTCTAATTACCAATGTCAAAACACAATCAATGTAAAGTATTTTGTGGACAAATTTGGATTCCTAAATTCTATATCTCGTGTTATTGCGTCACAAAAAGATACTTTATTTGAATGTGCGCAATTCCTTGATATTGCTAGAAAACATGAGAATCGTGATAGGAAAATAAATCAAACAGACAGAGTAAGATCTTTTCAAAAGCCAGGTCAAAATCTCCTAAACTGAGTCATCCCCGGAATCAAATCTATGACATGTGGAGGAAATTACATATTAGTTATAAGCCCTATAAAAAAATCCAAGAGTCCGCTTTGCAGAAAGAGTTAATAATTCAAAGTTCAGACCTCTCTGTAAAGAGACAAATGGCGGACATTGAAAGACAGGAACAGATGATTCTTCAAAGAGACATAGTTGAGTCTTCAGTTTACAGCTCATTATCGGAGCTGCTCAAACAATCATTAAAAAAAGGAATGATTAACAGAGTTTTCCAGGACATCTTTGACAAAGAAATAAGATTTGGTTTAGGAATTGACTGAAAATGAAATTATATGTTGTGTAAAAGTATTATACAATATATTATTCAGTTATTTGTAATTATTTTATAAATATAATTCTGTAGTTCACAGCTTTTGTAGATATATATATGTACATATATATATATATATATATATATATATTCATACAGTATACAGTATATAGTATACTTGTATAAATAGAAATTGTATAACTGTATATCTATATCTATAGTGATATAATTAAAATAAACTACAGAAAATATTTAGAATTACATTAAAGCCAATACATATATATGTATAAGACATTGCAATTGTTTTCTTTCTGGATGAATATGATATTAACTTTATCTCTTATTGTTCCTTAGAATTTTCACTTCAAAGTAGGATTTAATCGGGAAAAACTCTTTTACATGGATTTATTCCTTTAATTACACAGGAATTTGTAATAACTGCATGTTTTTATATATTTAACACTTAAAAGGAAATAATATATAACTAACTGAATCTAAATTTAGTTTTTGTGTGTTGCTAATATTTTGAAGTTATTTATTTGCATGGCAATATGTTCTTACTGCATGACAGTCACACATGTGACATTTAAACTGTTCTAATAATAAGGATACCATATACCCCTATTTCAGTGGTTGTAACTTAAAGCTCTTGTAGCCTCTGTGAGCTCGGCCTTTGCAAGTCAAAGAATTTTTCTTTAGGCCTCTTAAGTTCTAGGGTTCAATTTCAGTTGCAAACCTTGCACCAAATATAGAAACAGCTCATAACCAAATTTTCTTATGAGTCCTTTTATCTATAAATGGTTCACAAAGTTTGTTATGTGTATTTGGGGAATATTCAAAGAAATATTAAAATATTAAATTTAGTAGTTTACAGTGCGCATTGATAATTAGGATACAATTATTTGGGTTAATATTCCTACCTTTTTGTATGAGGAACTTGTGGTGTGAACTTATCCGTGTCACAGTCTGAGTGACAGATGACAGATGCGTGTATGAGCAGCTGCTAAGAGTGAATAAGTGTATGTGTGATGTATGAAAGGAGAGGTTTCACAATTCATGGTATGCGAGAAAAACAACAACTTGTTTTTATGAGAAATAATACAAATCAGTTCAATTATTAGAATATTAAGATACTTAATGAATATTATCTACTCAACATATATTCCTTTAGTAATTATTTTTTTTAGTTAATAGTAGATAAGTGTAATCACACATCAAAATGGTTTATCAAGAAAATCTACATTTAGATTATTTTTTTTTCCTTTTTCCCAAAAGACAATTTTATGATATTCAATGTTATTTTTATTTTTAATGGTTACATAGATGGTACACATCTTCAGACAAATATATGGTATAAAGCTAAAACAGAAGTTACATAAATAATTTATAAAACAATTATTTTTTTTTCATTTTGGTTTTGATAAATCAATTATTTCACAAAATAATATTTTTTGGTATTAAGGGGGAAATGTGTTTTGATCCTGAATACGTCATCACATTTCATCAATGCCTCTTCTTCACACATTTTAAAGACTATAAAAAGGTACAATGGTATAACTACTAGAGAAAATAACATTAAGTATTATAACGAGTCATTTCTTTACACTAAGAAGGGGATTACATGCAAAGTTGCATAATATGAATATTTTGGTAACACAAGATCATGACAAATATGAAATCATCCAGATAATGGAAATATTAAGGGTATGTGTTACTGAGAACATAACTACTCAGCATTTGTCATAAACATATAAAGGCCTTATTTTTATTTTTATTCTTATTTTTGTTTTTATTCTTATTTTTCATTTTTTAATTTTTATTCTTCCTTTATCTCTATTTTTGATTCTTAATTTTTATTTTTTATCTCAATCAATCAAGAAACATCAATATTTAATAAAGTAATGTCTAGTACGAGAATATTGCTTCATTAAATATAGTGAAGATATCGGTTCATTAGAAGAAAATGTTCTAATTCTGAGTAAATACAATAATTCTTTCATTCTTTCATTCATTCACTCATATTCACATTTTGGTTCATGGCTATACATTCTTACCTATTATTGGTCTAATAAATATATTCCATTAATAAAGTTTTAATAATAAAGATGGAAACACTTGTTACATAAAAAAACACACTGACACCTATGGGTTGAAAAGGTAATTACACCTATGACATAAAAATGTTCTGTCTAATAAAGAATATGGTTAATAATGCATTATCATTTATGATTGTTTCACATACAAACATGAATTCCATATTACTATTCTGATAATAATTCTATGGATATTATTGATTGCTATGGTACGCTGTGATATTATAGGTTAGGAAAATTACCAGATTTGGTATAGAATAGGGAATGAAGACTTCAAGCAAGATATTGGAATTACGTTAATAAAGACTTTTCATATTTCTAAATTCAAGTAAATTTAAAAAGTTGCAAGAAGAAAAAGCCGAAGTTCCAGAAGGTAAAAAGGCTATATGATGTCTGAGTAATAATAGACTGTGTCAATTACAATTCATTTCACCACTGACGACAACTGCAGTATTCACCACTGACAGCCACAACTGCAGTATCCACCACTGACAGCCACGAATGCAGTATTCACCACTGACAGCCACAACTGCAGTATCCACCACTGACAGCCACAACTGCAGTATTCACCACTGACAGCCACGATCGCGGTATCCACCACTGACAGACAATGGCAGAGGACGATGATCCTATGATGCTAATATGAACTGTGTTATCGCGCTTTTATCACGTTCCAGTGGTTTCTTATCACCTATGAAGCTTCAATGAAAGCTGTTGAACAATAAGTTGTCAGGAAACTACAACCCTGACATGAGTCCTGTGCATTAGGACTAAGGACTGGTTATGGTGCTATCTTTAGCAAGGAAGAGTCATTTTAACCCTTGCTTTGCTGACCAAAGACGTCACACCCTGTTCCAAGACCAGTGCGGATGGCATGGAGGATTCCAGAAATATCCAAGGCGAGCCAATGTAAGTCCAGGTCTTTAAAGGTGACACTGCTCAGATATTAAAGCTTCATTTCATCAATGGACTTTGTTTTCTTATCAACATTTGAATTTATGGACTTTAACACATGACACACGAACTCCACAATATCTACATGTTATTTCAAAGGAATTATCGTATAAAGACTGTGTTTTAAAAGAATCAAGAACAAGACGTCAACATGAAGACCAGATGACATCAGATGATGATGACTGGACCAGAGATGCTTCAATTTAGGTTTAGGAAAGTATAACACACATATTTTATATGAATATTGATCACGGCTTACCATAACATGAATTCACATCATTATGTTATTGAGTGCATATAACAATAATCTGATATTATTATTATTGAAATTAAATTATTTTGCCAAAGAAGAAGAAAAGAAGAAAGAAGATCTGATTATCCTAAAGATGAACTTCTCTACTTTGAGGGTTCCAATTAATGTCAGTCACCCTCAAAAGGGGGAATTGTTAAATATTAATATTTAGTTATGGATTTATTCTTTATACACTCAATTCTGTACCAAGCACGTTAACGATCGCTGACATACACATGCTATTTTTGTATGGTAAAGTGTCATCTCCATATACAGAGACCACGTGATCTAAGGGACTTTTATATAATGGCTACATGAAGGGGGGCGGGGGCTCTTGCTCTCTCTCTCTCCACAGACACTTTACTCTGACACTATGATGATGGGACAAGGACTATGATGAATGAACAGCCAGCTGCCATGTAACCACGTGTTGCTTCTCTTAGACGCTCCTGACAGAGACAGAATGTCATTTTGCCATTCAGGACACCAAGGAAAGATGTGTACAAGCTTTGCTATGGACAAATGGACAATATCTACGTAACTATTTCACTCATTTTATGTTTCCTGTAATGATGTTTTTTTGGTAAACAGTCCAATAAACCACTACATTTTTTTTTTATAAGAAACGTGACGTTTTCTTTAAAGTATCGCATCTGGTAACAAGTCCTTGAAAAATATACTTAAAATAAGCATTTTTAACAGCTGCACAGCAAATAGTCGTCCTGACAGACCATCGTAACCTTGAGTTTATCAGGTCGGCTAAGTGCCTGACTCCTCGCCAGGCTCGCTGGAATCTTTTCTTAAACCAATTTAATTTTATCATCTCTTATAGACCAGGATCGTGCAATGGAAAGGCTGATGCACTCTCTAGGATTTACTCAGCAGAGACACGTCCAATTACTCCTCCTAAGACTATTCTTCCTGACTCTAGATTCCTAGGAGTAATTCATAATCAAGACCTACTTAAGGACATCAAGGAAGCATACCATGCGGATTCCTTTTTGGCACAACCCCCAAGGGACGTAAGTCTTGTCTTTAAGAATGGTGTGTGGATTCAGGGACAACGTCTGTATATTCCTGAAACAGTCAGATTAAGAGTATTGCAACTCATTCACGATTCCAAGATAGCTGGGCATAGAGGAATTCTAAAGACACAGGAATTTCTTTCTCGTTTCTTTTGGTGGCCCACTTGCAGGAAGGATGTTTTGAATTATGTCACTTCATGTGAGGTCTGTGCAAGATGCAAAACACCTCGCTCCTCACCAACTGGTCTGTTACAGCCTCTTCCCACCCCGTCCCGCCCGTGGGGATCCATTTCTATGGACTTCATTGTGGAGTTACCAACCTTTCAGGGGAAGAACACCATTCTAGTGGTGGTTGACCGTCTAACAAAGGCAGCTCATTTTATCCCTTGTGTCGGCTTACCCACTGCAAAACAGACATCAGATTTGATGATTAAAGATGTGTTTCGCTTACATGGAGTACCGGATGAGGTTATTTCGGATCGAGGGGTGCAATTCACTTCTAGGTTTTGGCAAAATTTCTGTGCAGCATTGGACATTAAAGTAAACCTTTCTTCTGCTTTTCATCCCCAGACTAATGGACAGACCGAACGAACCAATCAAACCCTGGAGCAGTATCTCCGCTGCTTTATCTGCCACCTACAGGATGATTGGGTGGATCTACTTCCATTAGCTGAGTTCTCGTATAACAACTCTCAGAGTGCCTCCACTAAACAGTCTCCTTTTTACTCTAATCTAGGTTATCATCCTAACATTCTACCACGATTTCCCATAGAAACGCCTTTACCAGCAGTGGCTGAAAGAATCACGTCTTTACAGAAGAATATGGATCTTCTAAAGGAAAATCTGGAATCGGCTCAAGAAAGGTACAAGAAAGCAGCAGATAAATTTCGTAAACCTGCACCAGCTTTCAAGGTAGGAGACTTGGTCTGGCTGTCAACCAGAAATCTTAAGTTAAGGATTCCATCGTCTAAGTTGGGACATAAGTACATTGGACCCTATAAAATCAGTAAAATTATAAGTGCCGTTGCTTGTCGTCTTCAACTGCCCAGAACTATGAGAATCCACCCTGTCTTTCATGTATCCCTACTAAAGGCTGCGACACCCAATACGTTTCCTGGACGTTCCTCTCCTTGCCCTGACCCAGTGCTAGTCGATGGTCAGGAAGAATTTGTGGTGGAAAGGATTTTAGATTCCAGGTTGTATAGAAATCAGTTACAATATCTGATTAAATGGCAGGGCTACCCAGTGGAGGACAACTCATGGGAACCGGTCAATAACGTTAATGCTCCTCGCTTGCTCCGTCAGTTTCATCAGAGGTACCCACACAAGCCTGGTCTGAGGTCATCCGGAGGTTGTCCTTAAGGGGGGAGTAATGTAAGGTTCTATGTATATATTCCTGAAACTCAGTTTGTTCGTCAGCCATTTTACTTTCTGTCTTGCTGCAGCTATCTTGCCCTCAGTCAAAATGGAGTTTCCAGCTTGCATGTTCCCGCCCTGATTCTCTCCTTTGCTTCTTAAGCAGCCACAGCTGAGCAATCAGTGCTTCAGAATCTAGCCTGCAGTGAACCTGTGACTTGACTCCTGTAAGCCTTGGACCTTGTACTCCAGCTATTCCTACTGAGGAACTCTGAAGCACTTGTGGACTCTGAACCCTGCTCTTTGAAAGACCCACGTTTGCATGGACTTACGGTAACAGAGAAGAAGAAGATCCTGAATCTGTATTGGATAGTGATTGCTGAGCTTGGATTACTCTGGCCTGCTGTGTCTCCTGTTTCTGTGTCTGCAAACTGTGTGACTATTTCTGCCAACTTGTATGAAGTAATACAGGACTTTTCTATATCAAACCTGTGACTCCTGTGTTTTCATCGCACCCAAGCACAAGACGCTATATGAACTGTACTACATACATTACATAAGCAGAGATTCACTTCTGCTCCTGTTCTACGGCAGCCTGATGTTTCTCTGCCATTTCAGGTGGAGGTTGATGCCTCTGAAATTGGGGCAGGTGCCGTTTTGTCCCAAAGAGATCCAGAGACCTCTAAAAGTAACCCTTGTGCCTTTTTCTCTCGAAAATTTTCTCCAACTGAATGTAATTATGACGTGGGTAATCGGGAGTTATTGGCCATGAAGTGGGCTTTTGAAGAGTGGAGACATTGGCTGGAGGGAGCCAAACATCAGGTGGTGGTCCTCACGGACCATAAGAATCTGGTTTATCTGGAATCAGCCAAGCGACTTAATCCTAGACATGCCAGGTGGGCCTTGTTTTTCACACGTTTTAATTTTGTGGTTTCCTTTCTTCCTGGCACTAAGAATGTTAAGGCGGATGCCCTCTCGAGGAGTTTCCTTGCGGACTCTCCTGAGTTATCTGATCCTGCTGTTATTTTGAAAGAGGGTGTAGTTCTTTCCGCCATCCCGCCCAATTTGAGACTGGCTCTGGAAGGGTGTCAGGAGGATAAACCCGAGAGCTGCCCTGTTGGGAAATTGTTTGTCCCAGACCAGTGGAAGAAGAGTGTGATGTCTGAGATTCATTGTTCCGCGTTGGCCGGTCATCCCGGAATTTTTGGTACCAGAGACTTGGTGAGTCGGTCCTTTTGGTGGCCTACTTTGTCTCGTGACGTCAGGGAGTTTGTGCAGTCCTGTGGGACTTGCTCTCGCTCCAAGCCTTGCTCTCGCTCTAGTGGTTTGTTGATGCCATTGCCTGTGCCCAAGAGACCATGGACCCATATCTCTATGGATTTTATTTCCGACCTCCCTGTTTCTCAGAAAATGATCGTTATCTGGGTGTCAGTATTCCGGGTTTTCTAGGTAACTTTGTCAATGATTTTGCCCTTTGTTAAAATGGAGTTTGCTGTTTTGTGTGCCCTACTTCCTGTTCGTTTGTTTAAAACCTGGCTCAGGTGTTGGCTTCACTGCTGGAGTATTCTGCTTCCGTTTCCCTGCAACCCAGCTGCTTTGTTCCTCACAGATCTTTTGTGTATTTACCAGGAAAGTGCATAACCTTATCTTCAGGTGTTTCTCAGCCACAGCAGTTTCTACCCATGGCTCTGGACATTCTCTGCATATGTAAGTTGCACAAAGTACTGTGTTATCATTAAACTGTTGACTTGGGAATTTAACCCTTGGTTCACTCCATCTGATAAGAACTGTGTTTCTGAACTGTTGCTGTTTAACCCTTCGTGCATTACCTCTGGTGAGAGCTGTTGGAACTGTTACTGGAACCTTACTGACATATGAACTTGTTGTTGGACTTCACTGAATTAAGCCACAACTGAGATTAACTTGTTCCTGGACCTCCCTGTGTTTTCTGCATACCTGGATCTGACTCTTCACACACCAGCAGTGTGTAAATCCAGCCACGTTACCTGTGCATCAGACTTACCTTGTGGTCACATTTGTGTGAGGACTCCGTCGTAAGAACTTTACCACCCTCGCTATAGAGGTTCAAAGACTTATATATCCGGATTCATATAACTGGACTTGTGTATATATATATATGGACTCATTGCATGTCACTACGGGTTGTTTGAATATTGTTTTTGGGTGTTTTGCTGTTTCACAAATACATTATTTGCATTCAAAGAAACCCGTCTCTGATTGTTCATTGCCCCACGCTATCAGAATCCTCGAGTTCCTACAATAGTATTACAGGATACTCCAGCCTAAAAAAGAGGATTCTGCTGGGGCAATGACGGAGACACGGGCAGACAAATTGTTCACCATAGTTAACTCCTTGCAGCAGGAGGTGGCGGCTGCACTCAATCAGATTAGAGACTTGGAGTCTCGGGTTAACCACAATGCACAGGGGTTTGGTCAGGCTCTCCAAGATCTACGTGCTAGGTTAGGTGTCCTGGAGGCCTTACCTACTGAGCCTACCTCATCCACCAGTATGCCCAAATTGCCTCCATTCCGTTTTAATGGTGACCGAAGTCAATTCCGTGGGTTTGTTAATCAATGTATATTATTTTTTGATGTACATGCCTCCTACTACCGGTCTGATAGATCTAAGGTTCTATGTATTATTATGTTGTTGACATCACGTGCACTGGCTTGGGCAAATCCTATGGTTGAAAGTCATGATACCCGTCTAAATAATTTGGACAATTTTCTGGCAGCCATGGCGCAAATGTTCGACGATCCCAACCGCCGTGCTACCGCTGAATCTGCCTTGCTTTCCTTACGCCAGGGGAAACGGTCAGTCATAGAATATGTTACTGAATTTAAAAGGTTAGTGGTGGACACCCAGTGGGAAAACAATGCTTTATTACCAATCTTTAGAAAAGGTTTGTCAAATGCAATCAAGGATGAGCTAGCTCGTTCAGAGTCTCCACAGGAGTTTGAATTGTTTATACAGCACTGTGTACGTATTGATATCCGTTTAACTGAACGCAGACAAGAAAAATGGGCCGCTGTAAATCGCATTACTAATTACTCTCTTCCGTCCAGGGAAACCACAGGCAAAAACCCGCGAGAGGCTGAGGAGGTGCCTATGCAGGTGGACTCACTGCAGAGACGTGAGAATAATGAACGCCGCGAACACCGTCTCCGTGAGCGCTTATGTTTCTATTGTGGTCAATCGGACCATTTCCTCATCAATTGTCCTAAATGTCCTAGGCGACCCAACAAGGTGTTGGCGGTAGTAGGGGATTATGATAACACAGACGCTGAGTCTGAAGTTTCGGAAACCAGTCTACATCTAGATGCGGTTTTTCCCCCAATACTGATGCCGACTTCCCCTAAAGATCAAGGGGAGAAATATTCACATTGTTCTCTTCCTATACAGATTCAGTGGGAGGAACAGTGGATATCAAGTTCTGCCATGATAGACTCTGGAGCAGGTGGGAATTTCATGGATTCTTCTTTTGCAAAGGAACATGGTATAAAGACACAACTAAGAGCTTCACCAATCACTATGGAAACGGTGGATGGTTCCCCATTAGTTTCTGGACCAGTAGATCGGGAGACAGTGCCTCTGGAGTGTAAGATGGAACCAGACCATCAAGAAACACTTTCATTCATGTTAATATCTTCTCCTCATTTTCCTGTAATTTTAGGAATTCCCTGGTTACGGTCACAAAATCCAATCATCAATTGGGAAACCAAGGAGATAACCTTTCTCCCGAAGTGCAGTTCTACCATCAGTCCAACTGTAGCGGCTCCAGTTACCCAGAACTTGGAAGAGGTGATACAGGTACCTACTCTCCCTCTGATATATCAGGAATTCTCAGACATTTGTGATAAAAGGAAGGCAGATCAACTTCCCCCACATAGACCGTATGACTGCCCCATAGAATTGCTTCCTGGAGCAGCGATTCCTTTCGGCCATGTTTACCCGTTGGCGGCTCCGGAATTAAAATCTTTACGAGAGTATATAGATGAGAATTTAGCCAAGGGGTTTATCCGACCATCTTCTTCACCAGCGGGAGCTCCAATATTCTTTGTAAAGAAGAAGGATGGTACTCTAAGACCCTGCATTGACTACCGGGAGTTAAATAAGGTAACCATTCGTAACAGGTACCCGTTGCCCCTAATTCCAGAATTGTTGGAAAGAGTTCGCCAGGCCAAAGTATTTACCAAATTAGATCTTCGTGGGGCATATAATTTACTCCGTATACGGCCCGGAGACGAATGGAAGACAGCTTTTAGATGCCGGTATGGACATTTTGAATATTTGGTGATGCCATTCGGACTCTGTAACGCTCCTGCTGCTTTTCAACATTTAGCCAACGACATTTTCAGGGATTTATTGGACCAATATGTGGTAATTTACCTTGATGACATCTTAATCTTTTCTGACTCCTTACAGGAACATCAGGAACATGTCAAGACCGTACTTAGACGTTTGAGAGATAATCATTTGTACATCAAACTCGAAAAGTGTGAGTTCCATTGTTCTGAAATTCAATTTTTAGGCTATGTTATCTCGCCTCAGGGATTGAATATGGAGTCCAGCAAGATCCAGGCAATCTTGGACTGGCCGGTACCAGGAAACATTAAGGAGGTACAACGATTCATTGGCTTTGCTAACTTTTATAGACGGTTTATCCGAAATTTTTCAGAAATTGTCCGTCCCATCACTCTCCTCACCAAGAAGGGGAAGAAGTTTGAATGGTCTTCGCAAGCTCAGGAAGCCTTTGATCGCCTAAAGGGTTGTTTTACCACGGCTCCAATATTGATGCATCCGGATCCTGCACAGCCTTTTATCGTGGAGGTGGACGCGTCTGACTGTGCATTGGGAGCTATCCTCTCACAACGTACCGGAGACAAAGGTTTGCTGCACCCGTGTGCCTTCTTCTCTCGTAGGTTATCTTCTGCAGAACTTAACTATGATGTGGCAGATAAGGAACTTTTGGCAATTATTTCTGCCTTTAAGGAATGGAGACACCATTTGCAGGGGGCAACTCAGCAGGTAGTAGTACTCACGGATCATCGCAATTTGGAATTCCTTAAGTCTGCCAGGTGTCTTTCTCCTCGACAAGCTAGGTGGAGTTTGTTCTTGAACCAGTTTAATTTTATTATTTCGTACCGCCCAGGTTCACGTAATGGGAAAGCTGACGCATTATCCCGAATCCATACCGTGGATTCCGTGCCTGGGACCCCGTCGAAGACCATCTTGTCGGAGGCCAATTTCGTTGGAGTGCTCCGGAACCGGGACTTGTGGCAGGAGATCAAGCTGGCCTATGACGGTGACGTATTTCTTGCAGCTCCACCTGACAATGTGAATCTTGTCCTTCGGAATGGTGTGTGGCTTAGAGATCGATGTATTTATGTCCCAGAGGCTGTAAGACTTCGAGTTCTCAAATTGGTCCACGACTCTAAATTGGCTGGTCATAGGGGGGTACAGAAGACGCAGGAATTGTTAACTCGTTTTTTTTGGTGGCCTACCTGCTTGAAGGATGTGAATGACTATGTCCGCTCTTGTGAAGTTTGTGCCCGGTACAAGGTTCCTCACGTTTCACCTACTGGTCTTCTTAAACCGCTACCTGTACCGTCTCGCCCTTGGGGGTCTATTTCGATGGACTTTATTGTGGAGTTACCCACCTCTGGTGGTAAAAATACTATTTTGGTGGTGGTAGATCGTTTAACGAAAGCTGCTCATTTCATTCCGTGTGCTGGTCTTCCCTCAGCTACAGAGACAGTAGATCTAGTTATCCAGAACATTTTCCGGCTGCATGGGGTACCAGATGACATCATTTCTGACCGGGGAATACAATTTACCTCTAGATTTTGGAAAGGATTTTGTTCTGCGCTCCACATTAATGTTTGCTTGTCTTCTGCATACCATCCTCAGACCAACGGGCAGACCGAGCGGACAAATCAAACCTTGGAGCAATATCTACGCTGTTACGTCAGTCATTTGCAGGACGATTGGCTGAAGCTACTTCCTCTAGCGGAATTTTCGTACAACAACTCCCAAAGCAGTTCCACGAAGGTAACGCCTTTTTTTGCCAACCTGGGTTATCATCCAAGTATTTTGCCTAGGTCTCCGGTTACGATTTCGGTACCAGCGGTTGAAGACAGAGTGACGGCGTTGCAACGTAATCTTGAAGTTTTGAAGGACTCCCTGACCACAGCACAGGAGCGTTACAAGAAGTCGGCCGATAGATTCCGGAAACCAGCACCTATGTATAAGGTAGGAGACTCAGTTTGGTTGTCCACCAAGAATCTAAAATTGGGTGTTCCTTCGCAGAAACTGGGACAGAAATTCATCCGTCCATTCAAGATCACTGGGATTGTGAGCTCTGTTGCCTGTCGGTTGAAGCTACCACGGACTTTAAAGGTACACCCAGTATTTCATGTTTCCTTATTAAAACCAGTCTCTCCTAACACGTTTCAGGGACGTATCGTACCTCCCCCTCCACCAGTGTTGGTTGATGGCGAAGAACAATTCGTGGTACAGGATATTGTTAATTCGAGACTTCATAGAAACCGGCTTCAGTATCTAGTTAGATGGCAAGGTTACTCTCCTGAAAATGATTCTTGGGAACCAGTAAGTAACATCAATGCGCCTCTGAAGATTGCTCAGTTTCATCGGAGATACCCGGACAGGCCTGGTCCAGGACCGTCCGGAGGCCGTCTTTAGGGGGGAGTAATGTCAGTATTCCGGGTTTTCTAGGTAACTTTGTCAATGATTTTGCCCTTTGTTAAAATGGAGTTTGCTGTTTTGTGTGCCCTACTTCCTGTTCGTTTGTTTAAAACCTGGCTCAGGTGTTGGCTTCACTGCTGGAGTATTCTGCTTCCGTTTCCTTGCAACCCAGCTGCTTTGTTCCTCACAGATCTTTTGTGTATTTACCAGGAAAGTGCATAACCTTATCTTCAGGTGTTTCTCAGCCACAGCAGTTTTCTACCCATGGCTCTGGACATTCTCTGCATATGTAAGTTGCACAAAGTACTGTGTTATCATTAAACTGTTGACTTGGGAATTTAACCCTTGGTTCACTCCATCTGATAAGAACTGTGTTTCTGAACTGTTGCTGTTTAACCCTTCGTGCATTACCTCTGGTGAGAGCTGTTGGAACTGTTACTGGAACCTTACTGACATATGAACTTGTTGTTGGACTTCACTGAATTAAGCCACAACTGAGATTAACTTGTTCCTGGACCTCCCTGTGTTTTCTGCATACCTGGATCTGACTCTTCACACACCAGCAGTGTGTAAATCCAGCCACGTTACCTGTGCATCAGACTTACCTTGTGGTCACATTTGTGTGAGGACTCCGTCGTAAGAACTTTACCACCCTCGCTATAGAGGTTCAAAGACTTATATATCCGGATTCATATAACTGGACTTGTGTATATATATATATGGACTCATTGCATGTCACTACGGGTTGTTTGAATATTGTTTTTTGGGTGTTTTGCTGTTTCACAAATACATTATTTGCATTCAAAGAAACCCGTCTCTGATTGTTCATTGCCCCACGCTATCAGAATCCTCGAGTTCCTACAATAGTATTACACTGGGTGATTTGTGATAGGTTTTCCAAGATGATACATCTTGTGCCATTACCTAAGTTGCCTTCCTCCTCCGAATTGGTGCCTTTGTTCCTTCAGCACGTGGTTCGGTTACACGGCATTCCTGAGAACATTGTGTCTGACAAAGGAGTCCAGTTTGTTTCCAGATTTTGGAGGACTTTTTGTTTTAAACTTGGTGTTCAATTGTCCTTCTCCTCTGCTTTTCATCCTCAGACCAATGGACAAACTGAGAGAACAAACCAGACATTGGAGACTTATCTGAGATGCTTTGTGTCTGCTGATCAAGATGACTGGGTCTCTTTTTTGCCTTTGGCTGAGTTTGCTCTTAATAATAGGGCAAGCTCTGCCACTTTGATGTCTCCATTTTTCTGTAATTTTGGGTTTCACCCTCTATTTTCTTCGGGACAGACGGAGGCTTCTGTCTGTCCGGGTGTTGACTCTGTTGTGGAGCGTATGCAGCAGATTTGGGACCAGGTAGTGGAGAGGTTGTCCCTCTCTCAGGAGAAGGCCCAGCGGTTTGCCAACCGGCATAGGACTGATGGTCCTCGGTTTAAAGTGGGGACTTGGTCTGGTTGTCCTCAAGAAATATCCCTATGAGAGTTGCATCTCCTAAGTTTAAGCCTAGGTTCATTGGACCTTATAAGATCATGGAGATTCTTAATCCTGTTTCCTTTCGTTTACTTCTTCCAGGGACATTTAAGATCAATAACGTGTTCCACAAGTCCTTATTGAAGAGGTTTGTCAAGCCAGTGGTTCCTATGGCTGCGCCTCCTGACCCTGTTTTGGTTGAGGGCAATCTGGAGTATGTGGTTGAGAAAATATTGGATTCTCGTTTTTCTAGACGGAAACGCCAGTATTTGGTTAAGTGGAGAGGTTATGGTCAGGAGGACAATTCTTGGATGTTTGCTTCGGACATCCATGCTAGGAGACTGATCCGTGCGTATCACAGAGCTAATCCTGACCGACCTGGTTGCACAAATGAGGGTTCGGTGACCCATCCTCAAGGGGGGGGTACTGTTATGAATGTTTTAGAAATGAATTCTGAGCAGAAGCTCCCTCTGGTGGTTACAAACAGTACTGAACCATTCAATGAGGATTGGCAATCAGGAATTACAGACTGGCTGGATATAAGGGAGGTTTCCCCCCATCATGGTGGCCGGTGATCAATTGTTCCTGTCTTAACATTGTTTCCTGGTTCACTTGGAAGCTTGCTGAGTCTTGCCTCTTCTCCTGCTCTCAGATAAGATATTTTCTGTTTTTTGTTTTTGTGCTTGCCATTTGCATTTTTCTCTGCATTTCTGTGAGGTTGGCCAGGTTCCCCTCCCCGGGGGGCTTGGGCCCCTCTCGGTTCCTCTGGAGCCACTGTTGTTTGTTCATTTGCCTTTCCAATTTTTTCAGTGGCTGCGGCTGAGTTTTGTTACACCAGAGAACTAATTTAGGTGGTAGAGGTCGTGTGATCTCAGGTGTTTTTGCAATTGTTAGCGTTGGCTTTTTTTAGGGTTTTTTGGATTGCAGTAAGTATCCTTCCTATCCGTTTCTGTCTAGGCAGATTGGGCCCCAACGTTTGCTCATACTATTTTCTGTCTGTGTCTGTATTTCCTCTTGTCTAACCGCCATTACATGTTTGGGGGCTTCCTATGTTCTTTGGGGATCTGCTCCGGGGCAGATAGTTTTCATCTTTCTATCTTTAGGTGTAGTTATCCTCTCAGGCCTAGACGAGGCATCTAGGACCAACGTAGGAACGCTCCACTGCTGCCTTTAGTTGTGGTGGTTAGTCAGGGTACTGCAATCCAGTAGATTGCAACCTCTCTGGTGTATTGCCGTTTTTGCCTGCTCTCCTCAGCTACCAAAACATAACACTCTTAAAAAGAAAGGGCTTGATCTTCATGAAGAGACATTTACGGTCCCACCTGGATTGTGGACCATAGATGTTTAGGAGCCGTAGCTCCTGTCCCCTCATGAAAACGTCTAAGACCAGGCACCTCCCCATTTCTATCTGAATAATCCGTCGGCATTCCACCTCCGCGTTCTTGAAAAGGACCGCCACCCCGCTATACGGCTCGGCCGCAAGAGACCAGTATGAGGGCCCACACCTCCACTCCCTCTTGGCTTTATGGATGGCCCCCATGTCTGTTAGTCTGGTCTCTTGCAAAAGCAAAATTTCAGCCTCAAATCGGGTGAAAAAAATCAAAGGCAGCATATCTGGCCGCATCTGACTTAATACTGGCGACATTAATGGACGCCAGAGTCAACGGGGTGAGTTCCACCATCATGGGTGATTGGGTTAGATGGCCTTCTTCTTCCCCACCCCGTCTTCCCCATTTTTCCCCTCCGAAGAGGGTCTGACTCCTTCCGTTTTAGGGAAGACGAGGTATCCATCCCCATGGTCTCCTTGCCTCCGGGCTCCAGGTCTGTCCCCCCCAGAGGAAACGGAGCCCCCTGGGGGACGGACTCCGCCATCCCCTGAAGGCCCCCCTGATGCTGCCCCTGGCCCCTCGCCCCCGACCTCCGGCTCAGCAGGGTCGTTGAGGGCTTGGTACCGGTTGGAGAGGGCGATCAGAGGGGAGCCGGTGAGCCCTTCCGTTGGCATACTTACGGTCGGGGGAGGAGGTTTGGAACGCTCAACCACCTTCTTCTTCCTCCTTCTGTTACGCTTTTTATCACCCCTCTCTACTGTAGGCTGATCCGTGACCTCCTCATCCACACTTTCATATTGGGAGGAGTTGTCGGTGTTAGAACGCTCCTGTTAGTTTTTTTCTATTTTGCTGGTCATATGACCTTTTTTGCCTATTTAATCCTGCTCCGCCCTTCTGGCTTTGCTGGACTTCATTGTAATTTCTACTCTAAAGCTAGCCAGGTGCTTTGTTACCTTACTCAGTCAGTTTTGCTTGGTCTTCGGACCTCTATGTTCTATGTTGTTTGTCTGTCTTTTACTGCTACAACTTCTGTTAGGAGGTGTCCATCTTTCTCCCAGTCCCTAATTCTTGTAGGGATCCCTCCCTCGCATCTATAGGTCTTCGTACAGACTAGCTGAGGACTTTAGCGGGTTTGATCGCAGGATCAGGTTCCCCGTTACATCGTAGGGATCTAGCTTAGTTCTATTGTAGGGACAGATATCCCTTCTTTCCTTAGTGCTTGTAGCAAACATAACAGTAAGTCCAGCCCAAAAATATCTGTAAGGAAAGATTTCCAGTTTCCATCATGGTGTCGGTTCAGGACTTGGCTCAACGCCTGCAGGGACTCTCTCTGGAGGAGGCCGAGCTCCAGCAACACGTGAGTAGCTGTTCTGGAGCACATTTCGTGGAGCCAAAGGTACGTTTGCCTGATTTATTTTTTGGTGAACAACAAGATTTTTTTTCTTTTAAAAATGCTTGCTTGTTGTATTTTCATTTGAGACCCAGATCCTCTGGTGATGAATCACAGCGCATAGGGTTCATAATGTCACTTTTGCGCAAAGAACCTCAGGAATGGGTCTTTTCTCTACAACCTAGTGATTCATGCTTTAGATCAGTGGATAGTTTTTTTTCTGCTTTGGGGTTATTGTATGATGATCCTGATCGTGTCTCATCGGCTGAGACAGAATTGAGACGTTTGAGGCAGGGATCAGGTAATGTGGAAAAATATTGTACTCACTTCCATCGATGGTCTACTCAGGTGGGGTGGAACGATTCAGCTTTGAAAAGTTTGTTTCTTGCAGGGCTAGGTGAAAGGGTTAAAGATTTGCTGATTGCTTATCCCACACCTGGTAACTTGCAGGAGGCTATGCAATTAGCTATACGGATGGATAGGAGACTGCGTGCAAGGGTTAATGAGAGTAAATCCTCTGCCATGTCAGCTCCAAGACTTGAGAGGGTCTGTACTGACATTGGAGAGCCGATGGAGATTGGAGCGATGGCACCCCGCTCTCAGGAAAAAGACTGCAGGTTTTCTGAAGGTTTGTGCTTTTATTGCGGCAAATCTGACCATTTCATTAAGAACTGTGTGCTTCATATGAACAAAGAAAAAAAAAAGAGGTCAGATCCGCCCGTATTGCTTGTTTAAACACTAAGGGTGTCTGTCTTTGTGCTACTACTGCTGCTCAGGAAGAATTAATGGAATTTCGGGTATTTGTCGATTGTGGTTCTACTCTGAATGTGATTGATGGGGATTCTTGGAAAAACTTAAATTAAAACCCAGACCTTTGTCATCCCCTATTGCTGTGGTTTCTGTTGATGGCTCTCCCTTGAAGAATGTTACTCACAAGGTCTGTGAATTTCCCCTCACTATTAATGGTGTTCACCAAGAGAATTTGGATTTGGTAGTATTGAATAATTTGCCTTCTCCGGTGGTTTTGGGGTTACCCTGGTTAAAATTGCACAATCCTGTATTGGATTGGTCTACCAATGAAATTAAGTCCTGGAGCCCTAAGTGTTATGACAAGTGTTGTAATGGGCGTATTGCTGCTGTGGATAAA
The DNA here is from genome assembly GCA_033576555.1 of Oophaga sylvatica. NCBI lineage: Eukaryota > Metazoa > Chordata > Amphibia > Anura > Dendrobatidae > Oophaga > Oophaga sylvatica. Next base: position 48,819 of record JARQOD010004394.1, read on the forward strand.
GGGGAATTACCTGTACCTATTCAGAATTTTTGGAAAGTTTTTTCTGAGAAGGAATCGCAGATTTTACCTCCCCATAGAGACTATGATTGTACTATTGAATTTGTCCCTGGAGCGACTCTTCTTAAAAGTCGTTTATTTAATCTTACTATTCCTGAGAGAAAGGCTTTGGAGGAATACATACAGACAAGCTTGGCCGCCGGTCACATTAGGCCTTCCAAGTCTCCTGTGGCTGTTGGATTTTTTTTTGTTAAAAAGAACGACGGCGGTTTACATCCTTGTCTGGACTTTCGTGAGATTAATAATATTACTGTACGCAATCCTTACCCATTGCCATTGATTCCTGATTTGTTTAACCAGTTAGTGGGGGCCAAGTGGTTCTCTAAAATTGATCTTCAGGGGGCATACAATTTGTTGCGCATGAAGAAGGGTGACAAATGGAAGACTGCTTTTAACACTCCTGTGGGTCATTTTGAGAATCTGGTTATGCCTTTTGGTCTTACCAATGCTCCTGCATTTTTTCAAAATCTTATTAATGACATCCTTAGACCTTTGATCGGCAAAAATGTGGTTGTGTATTTGGATGACATTTTGATTTATTCGCCGGATCTGGAGTCTCATTGGCGGAGCGTACGTGAGGTATTACAGTTATTAATTGACAATTCGCTTTTTGCTAAGCTAGAGAAATGTGAGTTTGCTGTACAGAGAATTCGTTTTTTGGGCTACATTATCTCCAGCGAAGGTTTTGAGATGACCCGGTGAAAGTTCAAGCTGTGCAGGAATGGCCTAGGCCTATTGGTTTGAAATCGTTACAGAGGTTTTTGGGTTTCGCCAATTATTATAGAAAATTCATTAAAAATGTTTCTATTATTGTCAAACCACTGACCGATCTCACCAGGAAAGGTGCTAATGCGGTTCAGTGGACTACTGAGGCCATTGAAGCTTTTGTGTTTCTAAAGGAGAGGTTTAGCTCTGCTCCCATCCTTATGCAGCCTGATGTGACTAAACCGTTTTTGGTTGAGGTTGATGCTTCTTCTGTGGGGGTCGGCGTAGTGTTGTCTCAGGAAAACAGGGATGGAGTACATCCCTGTGCCTTTTTTTCAAAAAAATTTTCTGTGACTGAACTGAATTACGATATTGGTAATCGAGAATTGTTGGCTATTAAACTCGCATTTGAACACTGGCGTCATCTCTTGGAAGGTGCTGAATTTCCCGTTCAGGTTTTCACTGATCATAAAAATCTGATCTATCTTGATGCTGCCAAACGCTTGAATGCCCGTCAGGCTAGGTGGGCACTGTTTTTCTCACGGTTTAATTTTTCCGTTACTTACATCCCAGGTACTAAGAATGTTAAAGCCGATGCTTTGTCTCGCAGCTTTTCTCCCATGGTCGGTGCTGAGGAGGAGGAGAACATTTTACAAGAAGGGGTTGAGATTGCTGCTTTGGACTCTGTGTTGGAAGATAAGATTCTTAAAGCACAGGAGAATGCCACATCTAACACTCCCCATGGGAGGTTGTTTGTGCCTGAGACCTTTAGAAGAGATTTGTTTGTTGAGTGTCATGAATCTCGGTTGGCAAGTCATCCTGGAATCTCTGAGACCAAGAGACTTGTGGGTCGCAGTTTTTGGTGGCCTGGATGGCAGAAGGAAGTCATTAAGTGGGTGCGTCATTGCACTGTGTGTGCTAGATCTAAGTCTTCACATACTCCTGCTGCGGGGTTGCTTTGCCCTCTGGAGGTTCCTAGTGCACCTTGGACACATTTAGCTATGGACTTTATTACTGACCTTCCCCCCTTCTGAGGGTTTCACTGTCATCTGGGTGGTCGTGGACCGTTTTAGCAAGATGTGTCACTTGGTTCCTTTCATCAAACTGCCCTGCGCTAAGACTCTCGCTAAGGCCTTTGTCAAGGAAATTGTCAGACTACATGGCATTCCTACTGACATTGTTTCTGATAGGGGACCTCAGTTCGTGACTCGTTTTTGGCGCGCCTTTTGTAACAGGTTGGGAGTTCACTTGTCATTTTCATCCGGATATCATCCTGAGTCTAATGGCCAGACAGAAAGGAAAAACCAGGATGTTGAGCAGTTCTTGCGTTGTTTTGTGGCAGACAATCAAGAGGGATGGTCTGAGTTTCTGCCACTTGCTGAATTTGCTCTTAACAACCATACATCCTCTTCAGCTGGTTGTTCGCCTTTTTTTGTTGTACTGGGAGACATCCGTCGTTTGGGGCATTCTCCAAATTGGTATCGGCCGTGCCTGAAGAGGAGAATTTTTCCGGTGATTTGGAGAGAGTTTGGACGGATGTGCGTGGTAATCTTCAGGAGGCTAACAGAAAATCTAAAAGGTACTTTGATAGGAAACGGCAAGAGGTTTTGTTTGCTATTGGTGACATGGTTTGGTTGTCCTCTAAGAATCTGCGGTTGAGGATTCCTTCTAAAAAATTGGGTCCCAAGTTTGTAGGGCCCTTTAAGGTGCTTCAGGTTGTTAACCAATCTGCAGTTAGGTTGGAGGTTCCTACCTCCTGGAAGATTAATCCGGTGTTTCATGTTTCTCTGTTGAAAAGAGCTGATGTGTCGAATGTAGACGCCTCTGCCACTGTTCCTCCGGTGGTGGAGGACGTGGAATATGAAATTTCCCGCATCCCAAATTCTAGACGTATAGAGGGAGTTTGCAGTATCTCGTTGCTTGGAAGGGTTTCGGACCCGAGGATAACTCATGGGTGAGGGCGGATGATGTTTCTGCGTCCAGACTTGTCAGAGCGTTTCACAAGAGGTTTCCGGGTAAGCCTGGGCCTAGGGGATCCGGAGGATCCTCTTAGAAGGGGGGTACTGTTAGAACTCTCCTGTTAGGTTTTTTCTATTTTGCTGGTCACATGACCTTTTTTGCCTATTTAATCCTGCTCCGCCCTTCTGTCTTTGCTGGACTTTATTGTAATTTCTACTCTTAAGCTAGCCAGGTGCTTTGTTACCTTACTCAGTCAGTTTTGCTTGGTCTTCGGACCTCTATGTTCTATGTTGTTTGTTTGTCTTTTACTGCTACAACTTCTGTTACTGCTACAACTTCTTTCTCCCAGTCCCTAGTTCTTGTAGGGATCCCTCCCTCGCATCTATAGGTCTTCGTACAGACTAGCTGAGGACTTTAGCGGGTCTGATCGCAGGATCAGGTTCCCTGTTACATCGTAGGGATCTAGCTTAGTTCTGTTGTAGGGACATATATCCCTTCTTTCCTTAGTGCTTGTAGCAGAACATAACAGTCGGAGTCAGTGAGGTTTTCCTCCCTCTCCATCCTCCTGATCTCCTCGCATACCTCTTCCTCCCCCGGGGCCTCAGAGACACCGGCCACCGGCCTAGAGGGGGGGCAGGCATCACCCCAGTTGCCTGAGGCTCTCCCCACCCCTCACCCCCGTGGTGCTTTTCCTGTCTCCTCTGGTAGAAGACCAGGATCCTGTCCCTCCTTAGGAACGCTGAGGAAGGGATGTGGGTGACGGTACCCCCTGAGACCTTCAACTTCATCATGAAGGTCCAGCCCCCCGACCAGATACCAAACTCGTCCCAAATTTTTTTGGGGACGTCAGTGACCTCCCCATAACGGGAAAGCCACGTCATGATGTCAATGCCGGAGAGTGACTCGTTACAAGTCACCACGGTCACTCTCTTAACGGCATTTTGCCGAGACACCGCCTGCACAGCAAAGTCTCGCCATCCGGGCTCCCCTTCACCAGCTCGTAATTCGACCAGAAGAGCTCTAGCCCCTCCGGCCAGATGAAACTGATGTAGAAGAATAGGGTGGCCGAGGGATGATCAGGGCAAAGATGTCCGTCGCCCTGAAGCCCATCTTCAGGAGGAGCTCCACCACCCTACTCCTGGGTGAGCAAGCTTCACCGCCCCTCCAAAGAAGACGGACCACATTCCTCCTGGCCGGCCCTTGCCCGGCTGTCGGGAGGGACCAAATGGTTTCCCCCTCCCTTCTATCTTGGAAGGCGGCCAGGCCATGTCTCTCCAACCAGAAAGACAGGTTCACCTCTCTTCCCTCTACATTGACCGACCGCTCTCCTTTTTTAAGGGACTCCAGAAAACGGCGGTGCAAAAACGCCGTTCCTAGAGTCTGGAGGCAAGGAGACCCCCCGAGAACCTCCCGGTGCCACAGCCGTGACCCCGCAAAAGTACGAGCTCTCACGGCCGAGGGGCCAGATGGGCCAGCCCCCCCTCACCGCCCGTGCTCCCACTTGCACCAACACTCACTCCCTCCGCATTCACTCCCACATCCCTGTCACTCATGTCACTTACCTCACTCATACCATTCACCTCAGCCAATTCTTCAAAAAATCAGTGTTATTTTCTTTGCAGATTCTTTTTATACCTGCTGGGGGCCCTGGCTGATCAGTGCTCTGCCTTGCATTGTTTTTGCCCAGGAGTGCTGCCGCCCCTTTTAGAGCCGCAGAACAGAGCCCACTCAGTAAGCTCTGCCTGGGCTCAGGAGCAGCAGCATTTCCTGGGGTTTCTGGCTTTATTTTTTTTGTTGTTGTCACATTTGGGGCAGGGCCGGGCTCTGCCTCCGCACCCTGCCCCCCACTGGAGACCTGCGCCGGCCTCTCTTGGGGCACCGGAGCCCATGCACCACCAGATGGAGGTACGTGGGCTGGGGACCCCAGCAACCCCTTGCCAGCTTTCTCGGGCATTATTTTTGTGGGCGGGACAGAAGGCAGCGGGCCCACTGAGGCCACGCCCCCCGCTGGTCACGGCCATGGCGGGTAGAGCGAAGGCCTGAAAGGCCACGCCCCCACCGCCAGCTACGAGCACAGCGAGCAGAGCTGCGGCCACAGAGGTCACGCCCCCGCCAACTGCAGTCATAGCGGGTGGAGCAGCAGCCCGAAAGGCTACGCCCCCTGCCAGACACGACAGTAGTGGGTGGGACAGCGGCTGAGAAGGACACTCCCCCCTCACAGGCCACCACCGTCTTCTTGTACCCACCACTCGCTTTTGCCAAGGTCGGCCACTCCCCCTCGGCATCCAGCGGCGGCGGGGCCTCCGGCGCGGACCCCGTATTGGATCTACGCGCAGAGAACCCTGACCCTGCCGCTGACACCGCCAGGGGAGTGACCAACAACTTGCACTTCTTTACTTGCTGCCTTACGGCAGACTCTGCCCCCTTTCTAGGTCTCAGGACCCCCAAAAGTGATCCAGTCCTAGCAGATCCGCATGTGGGGGGCCCAGAGACCCCAGCTCTCGCCGCCGGAGATGCGGCCCCGGCTGTTATGTTTCGGTAGCTGACGAGAAATAGCAAAAATAGCAAAGTAGCAATACACCAAAGAGGCTGGAAACTATTGGATTGCAGGACCCTGAACTAACCGCAACACTAGAAGTAGCCGTGGAGCGTACCTACGGTGATCCTAGATGCCTTGTCACAGCCGGAGAGATAGCTACACCTAAAGGCAGAAAGATGAAAGCTATCTGCCCCGTAGCAGAACCCCCAAAGAAATAGGAAGCCCCCAAACATGTAATGGCGGTTAGACAAGAAGAAAATACGGACACAGACAGAAAAGAGAATGAGCAAACGCTGGGGCCCAATCTGTCTAGATAGAAAAGTAAAGGAAAAAATTCTGACTGCAACCCAAAATAAAACCTCTCTACCACCTCAATCAGATCTCTGGTGTAACACACAGCAATTCAGCAAATAAAAAGTGACAAAGGAACAGAGCAAAAGTGCAAACACAAACTGAACTCAATAGCAGCGCCAGGCCCCAAAAGGGGACCAGGCTGAAGTCTACTGCTAAGCAGCAAACAAGCAAAGAAAATCCAACCAGAGGAAAAAAAAAACAGCAAATCACTTATCTGAATGAGAGCAGGAATGCAAGCTGAGCTTCAAGCAAGACCAGGAAGAACAATTGATTACCGGCAAGGCTGAAGGGAGTTCAGGTCACTTATATCAGACCATTAAGAGCCAGCTGAAGGCCATCCAGCAATTAGTTCATTACCCTCAGCAACCACCGGAGGGAGCTCCAGCTCAGAAGTCGCCTCCAGAGTATTCACAACACCCTGCTGTACGGACTCTAGTCCCCCCTGCCACAGAGGACTGGGCCCGAGCACCACCACCATCAACAATACCGGCACCGACACTCTCCATATCGCTTCCCGAGTCCGAGCTGCCACCACTAGGCATGGCACCCAGACCCGAGCAGACTCTCCTCTCCCCGCTCCCATGCTGCGGACCCACCACAGGGCCCGAGTCGGGGTGGGTATCGGGTTCCACACAACGGGACAGGGGGGCCCCAGGAAGGGGGGCATAGACGAATTTGTCTATGGTGGTGAACTTGGCCTTTATTTACCTTTTCTTCCCCTTCCCGGTTGCCCCTTTGCTCGCAGATCTCATTCCCAAACAACAGCTTGCCAAACCACGCTGGGGACTCGATCTGCCGCACT